>JAMFLO010000268.1:0-47921 GCA_027475765.1 Paralagenidium karlingii
TTGTGAACCTTTCCCCTGTGACTTTGGGAAAGCTCTCGTGAAAGCTCTCAACCCTCAACTACAACTATCAACACCCAACATTCTCACAAGTTATCTCAATCCCGACACCAAGCCAGACAATCAAAAGAACCGCTACAAGGGGATACACAACGTTGGTGTGAGCGTTGTGTAATTTTTCAACCTCACTATATCACAGAGCGTTTAACTCCAATTCAGGTTAGGAAACACTCTATACGTTAATAATCTGTCAAATCAAATTCTTTTTATCTGAGATAGAATTTTGGAAAAATTCTGAAAAATTCGTGTCGTAAGGATGTAAGAATCGTGGAATAGGGGTATAATATGGGGTCGTACAAAAACCCTCTATGAAACGTGCCGGATGTATACTACTAACTGGCAATCTTCTCGATCACTTTAGCGCAGTCCATTTCGGCTTTCATGCGCACCTTCTCATCAGTTGGATGATCGAGATCTGCAGGGCGGCCTTCCACAGTATGCTTGAGTTGGTTTGCTTTCAAATAAGCCATCATTCTCATCGACCAAGGCCGATAGTTAGTGCCATCAAGCACTTCAATGAGACCTCGCGAGCTACCGCGTCTTGAAGAATCCTCACAATGCGACATTTGGACTCATCACCTCTTGTAAAACCCCGTTGTATTAAACAACAGTTGCAGAAGAGAACGCAAGAGGATCAAGATTCTCCAAAACAGCAAAGCTCAGATGGGCTACTAAAAGAAACCTGTTGATCACTTTAAAGGACGCAGATGGATCTGTTCTTTCTGTTGGTGCTCTTACTGAACCAGAATTGGTAGTTTTCGATCTGTTCCGTATGACGCAAGTTGCGAAGTGAAGCTTGTCACAAGAGACCAACAGAGCAATGCACAGAGAGTCAAAGAATTAATCACCTGTGGTTTTCTTCCATGGATTTTTCACCATCTTTGATCTTTTCCATTTTCACATGTAGACATGAGCTGACCATCCATAGCCACTCTATTTTGATCATTGAACCATACACGTTTCAAACAACTCATTACAACACTTTCTTTTTCCCGGAATAACGTGTCAACCATGATTTGATGCATTTGTATGCATTCCATACCGTTCGTATATGATGCTTTGCACTAAACATTCTGGACGGAAAAAACGGCGCTCTTTGAGTCAATGGTGTGCTCCATGCAACAGGACGTGGAGTTGAGGTGGCCCACATCAACCGCAACCGCAACAACAATCAGTGGCAACCTGACCACAAAAGAGCAACTATGGGCGTTTACGGGATTGAGTTCGTACAGTCGTAGTGCCGCCCACGTGGATGAGTGCAGTTCGGTGGTGGACCCTTTGGAGAACGTGACGCTGGCTGTGGATTTCAATGGTTTTATCTACTTTCTCTGTGACACATTGCTGCACCAAGTGGTCCACAAACACCCCCCCCCCCCCCCCCCCAAAAAAACAGACCCCACCGTGGAGTTGGCTGGTGCTCGGTGGATGCACGCGACGACTGGAACGATTCATGAACCAATGGCTTGATGCATTGGAAAGACAGCACATTGCCCTGCAGTTTGTCCGCGACCCGCCCGTATGCTTTGCAGGCAAAGTGCAACCCAAGCAAAGCTGTTGGCTCGAAAGTGCACAAGCCAAAGCACAACAAGTGGAACTACTCGAGGAATTGGCATACGTTGAAGAAGTGGGGCAGCAGCAACAGCAACAGCAGCAGGCCAAGATTTCATCGTTCTTTCCGCTAGAGCACGCTGAGGAAGCATTCAAAGTGCTGCAAACCACGAATGGGGTGTTTACATTGGCTTCGGATGCACTGATCGCAGTGCTGCAACACCACGGCATTCCGCTCAGAACCGCCACTCGAGAAGCAGTCGAAGAATTGGCGCAAATGGTGCGTTTAAAGCAAGCGTATGCGGTGCTGGTCAATGACTCGGTCTTTCTGTGCATGCGCGGCGTTCGATACATTCCCTTTGACTGTCTCCAAGTGCACTACAATGGCATTTTATCAGCGAGTATTTACGTGGAATCAGGTGGCGGCAAGTCTGGAGACCCCTGAGAGGCAATTGATTTAGCGATGTTGTGCTCGTGTGACTTGAGCCACTGGCTCGATGAGAGATTCCAATTGGCCAAACGACTGGCTTTCCCCGTGGAACGCATGACTGGAAACAAGAACATGGTGCCGACAAAAGCGTCGAAATGGATTCAAGACAACATGGTGGGCTTTGACGTGCTGAACAACCCTGAATTGGAGCAGATCGGGAAAGAAACACCGGGATTCTTTCTAGCATTGTTTGAGATATATCGCTTTTATGGTCTGACGTCTGAATTCAAGATGAGGTTCCCCATGATTGTGCCTGCAAAGGCAATGAGCAAAAAGCGATAACGCAAATACTGCGATCTAATGGATGCTCACCAGTTTCCACAGTTTGCAATTGACTTGTTGGAGACCAGCCGCCAGCCGCGTTTTGAAGCTGTGGCGTGTGGTTCCACTGGATTGTCCTATTGCGGCATCTTGGAACCTTTACGCTCCGTATGTTACTCTCTTCTCGGAGTCAACACAGCGTAAGATGTGCACTTTGATCGTGAGCAGCAACAATTTATTCGTCAGACTATTGTGCCGGTGGATTGTGAGCTAGCACGTTTGGGTCTGACCAGCGCTAACAGGGAAATAATATTGTGCCGGTGGATTGTGAGCTAGCACATTTGAGTCTGAGCAGCGCTAACAGGGATATACGTTCAAGAAAGAAAGCCGAGCGAGCGTTGCGTAATCTTGTGACATGGTTCTTGTTGGGGAAAGCTGATGCGAAGAATGCGATTACGTTGTTGTGCGCTTGTGGAAAGAGCGATTTGGACAACCAACTGCTGAACGTTCTGTTTGCTTTGCTGTTCTTCTGGAGACTTGATTCCATCAAGGAACCTCAGCAGTCTCTTCTCGATGAGTTCAGTTTGGAATTGTTGCTTGTCACAAGTCTTGTCTGTTTGACGCGCAACGAAGAAGCACAGCAGCAAGACGACAACTCTTGTCTCGGTTTGGAAATGAACTGGCACTTGATTTGTGCGACAAATGGCTTTGTGGAAGTGATGAAGGGATTGAGGGATGTGAGGATTCTGCTTGGTGATCACCGCTTCTGCTCTTGGGGCCATTTCTTTGCAGCAGAAGTGTACACAAAAGTGGTTGTAGTTGTTCGTCAGCATCGAGAACGAAGCACAACTAAGAAAACGCCAGAAAGACCGTTGTCCAACTCCGAACTTCATCTTGTTTTGGAGCGTTGTGGCAGTCATCTACCAGTCACCAAGGCGGTTGATCTTTTCAAAAGCATCAATGGAAGACGTAAAGGCGTTGAGAAGTTATGTGCAAAAGCTTCCAAGCAGATGAGTCCTCCTCTTCCGAGCGCCGTCGCGTCGCCAAAGAAAGAATCGTGCGCAACGTCTTCAACGAGTACAGCCACGTCGGATACTTCTGAATCACCACGCATGGCATCATCCTCGACGCCGACGCCCAAGAACAAAGGCAAGAAGTCGAATGCGACGAAGGACGAAGATCTAAAAGATGCCATTACACTGACGACTTCGATTACACAAGAGGCACTTTCAAAGAACTCCAACAAAGAAAGCAAAAAAGCGAAGGCAAATCGAGTTGCTATATCCGTCGATGAGATTGAGACCACGTCTGAGGCTCCACAGGTAACTGGCCAGAATGAAGTGGGACCTACAGCCAAACACACGAAATCTTCAAGCGCTGAAAAGAGAAAGAAGGAAGACAAGAAATCAAAAGGGAGTGGAGGTGCGCGCGCAGGGGTACAGGCAGACAATGTGCATTTAGAGCAATGCAGACCTGTGGTTGCTTCGGATGCGTCGGGGTCGAAAAAAGGCAAGAAGGCGGTTTGGATGCTTAAGAACCCAGCTATCGCGAAGAAGAACAGCACGTCCAATGGCGAATTGATAGGAAACGTTCCTACTGTCCCACAGGATTCATCGTGTGCAGAAGAGAATCTTCAGGAATCAAATGGGAAGAAGAGAAAGAAAACGGAAAAACAACCATGTGATCAGACAACAGTACGACTTGCCGATAGAACCGTCCAGGTGAAGTCGAATGTTGGCGAGCGGGTCGAACAACTTCATCATGTCAGCAAGCCTCTGCAGAGAGCAGCACGAATTCAACTGCATGAACTGATACCAACTCTACCAGTGTTCCAGCACCGTGAAGCAATCTTGGATGCTCTTCATAAAGACCAACTTCTGGTGATTCAAGGAGAAACAGGCTGCGGAAAGAGCACCTCGCTTCCGCAGTTCATTCTTGACGAGTATTACGATCAACAGGACGGCATGAACACTGGGGGAATGAAGATCTTCAAACCAAACATCTATGTGGTACAGCCATGACGGGTAGCTGCCATTGAATTGGCTTCAACGGTCGCCAAAATGCGACGTATCAAATATGCATGTCGTGGCAATGCCCTCGGTGACACTGTTGGTTTCCGGATCGGACAAAAGCACCAGGTCTCGGCCAGAACTCACCTCACGTGTGTGACCACAGGCTACACGGTTGAACGGCTAATTCACGATCCAGACTCATTGAGGCAAATGACCCATCTGATTCTGGACGAAGTCCATGAGAGAAGCATGGACATCGACTTGTTGCTGTTGTTGATCAAGCTGTTGTGGAGGGATTATCCGCATCTGAGAGTGATCATAATGTCGGCCACGATGGATGCGAATGTGATGCTCAAGTACTTTCAGAAGTCGTTGAAAATCCCATTGTTTCGCAAACAAGCTCTCTTTGTAGACTCCAAGCTGTTTCCTGTGCGTCAAGTGTATCTGGATGAACTGCAGACCTTCTTCCCGAGTATGAAATCAGCATCGAACTCAGCCTTCAGGAAATTGGCTGCTGCATTCTCAAAGCTTGTGAAGATGGTTCCTCTGTGGCAGAAGAAGACGTCGGGTATTGATGACAAAAGCAACAAGATCATTTGCGAGTTCTTCCTCTCCAAGTGGAGTTGATTGCCCAAATGACGTTGTATCTGATTGACACCTCTGTCACTGAACAAAAGGAGTTGCTGTCGTCAACAAACGATCCAGAGTCGCAACTGATCCATAATCCCAGCATCTTGGTGTTTCTACCGGGAAGCATGTCCATCACCAACTCTACTAGACCTTCAGCACTCCTGCTCATCGTCACGTCCCTGTGCATGTGCTACATTCGGATATGGAACTGGAAGACCAGCAGACAGCTTTTGCTTCGATTGATCAACAGCCTGACGTTGTTGCTAAAGTGATTCTGTCGACGAACATTGCAGAGAGTAGCGTGACGATTCCAGATGTGACGCATGTGATCAACTGTGGACTGGAGAAGCAGATTGTTCTTCCCGATGCCGAAGGAAATCACTCCATGGAGGTGTTGGTGAATGAGTGGTGTTCACGCGCATCGATCAAACAACGATCGGGTCGAGCAGGTCGCGTCCTGCCTGGTGTAGCGTTTCATCTGTTTCCCAAGACCTACCAGGACGTTCATCTTCGATAAGTCACGGTGCCTGAACTACTTCGGACGACACTTGATCGAGTGTTGCTGCTTCTCAAAGCCAAGTTTCATTCCTTTGGGGTGCCGAGCAAACTGTTGAAAGAAGCGATTGATGCTCCAGACCCAACCAGCATTGTAGGCGCGTACAAGTTTCTTCACGCGATGGATGCAATCGATGCGGACCAAGAGAGTTCAAGCACGATCACGTTGTTTGGATAAATCGTGTGTTATTTGCCATTAGAAGTGCGTCTGAGTCGCTTGTTGCTGAATGGTCTGCGCTTTGCTCACTGGTACCACAACCCAAAGGACGGTGCAAGCGAGCTAAGACGCGTTGGGTTACTCGCCGATGTGGTGATCTTGGTGAGCGTGCTGGCAGTCCCGGATTTGTTTCGCATTCCGTCCCGATTTCATCTCACGTCTGAGGCCGAGTTCATGCAGGAGATGAAACACTGTTTACAGGGCAAACTGCGAGTGGACCAAAGCATGTGGAGCGAGCCGTTGTCCATGATGCGACTCTACAAGAGCTTTATCGGCTCCCACACTCCGATCAGCGGCAACAGTACCAACAACAACAACAACAACAACAAGAAAATCCGCGACAGGATAACCAACGAGTGGATATACAGGCACGGACTCTCGTTTCGAAGATACCAGACGCTCAATCTCATGGTGGCGGAGCTGACAACTCGTTTGCAGAAAATCTCGCGATACGAGCAGTTTCAAGCCATCCAGTGGATTCCAGAAGAACTGAAACTGCTGCATCGACTGAGTGTGTTTGCCAGCTCGCAACAAGTGGACAAGACGTTAACGTCGAACGCTTGCCAGAGTGAATGTGACCAAGATGCCTTTTTGCGTTTTTTGCCGGTGCAGAACTACTCGGACAACCTGATCAGCATCACGCTGAAGACAACAAACCCGAAAAAGAAGAAATCCAAAGTCATTCATGATGAAGAGAACACCGGGATGACAGCACCTTCGACATGCCAAGTCGGCTTGAAGGTTTACGAAGAGCATGCCTCAGAATTGGCGAAGTTGGACAAAGACGATCTTCACAAACTGTTTTCGCAATGTTGCAATACTAAAGGTGGATCGGCATTAGTCTCGATTGCGCGACCAACGATCAATCAGATTGTGTTAACATTCCGCCATGATGACCACACGATACAACCAGAAACAGCGGCAAACTCGGCGATTTCCGATTACGGCGATGAGCCCGCGCCAGGTCATCATCAGGCACTGCAGCATCGTTGTTTCCCGGAGTTGCTACTTCATTTCATTCGAGATCGTCGCTTTCCGATCGATTTTGAATGGATTTCTGGACCTCAGGAAGCGATGACGACGACCTTTCGCTTCCAGCTTCAGAAGAACGACTCACAAGTCAAAGCGACTAGATGGATCATGCGCAAAATGGCACCACCGTCTCCATGAAAAGCCGAAGTTTGTGGACGTTGCCCTTCTCATTGCAAAGTGACTCGAAAGAAGCGCAACGACCTGCAAAGCTCTATGGCATTTTCACAGAGCGTGTTTTCACGGGTGATGAGACCCGTGGCAAATGCACGATGCTACCGGTCGATTGTGTCGTGTATTACCCGCTGGTGCTTTTGCTTTGTGCAACCTCTAGGGCCAACATTTGGGTGTACACCGACGCCGGATGTAATGGGATTACTGCTCTGAAGGTGAATGGAGAGAATTTCGCGTTTCCGTCCAACAAGTGTCTGAAGTGGCATGTGCTACGTCAGATCAGTTTGCTGCGTGGGGAGTTCTCCCAGGCTTTACTATGCCATAAAGACATCGATAGCCAGCACGGTGGCGAATTGTCGATGCAGATGGTGGCGTCATTAATGACTGATAACGGCAGTCTCCAACCCGTGACGAAAGACCTGCTCAAGTCACTTCACTGGCGTCAATTGTGCTTGGATCCAAACGACGTCGTGTCGGGTCTGCGATATCCACGCTTTGCCATGGAAAAATGGAAGCTGTGATTGAGACATGACGTTGGCGATATTCGGGTTTGCTTGTGACAAGGAAGAATGAGAATCCCCAGAAGAATCAGCCACCCGAATGACTTGGGCCATATGCTTTCTGTGCGGACGTTGACCCAAGAAATCCGGGGTCATATGGACCCCAAAACAACCGCAAACGTTCGGATCCGCCCTTTTGCAGCAGGTTGCGCGGTGCCGGTCGCCCGCTTCTTCTTTTGGTTTGTTTCTTTCCTATTTTTGGTTTTTCTGCATCAACGCGGCGTTTGGCACAAGAAGAAGAAGAAGAAGAAGAAGAAGAAAAAAAAAAGATGTGGTTTGGTGTGGTCGCAACTTGGTTTTGCCTTTTGCGAGCTTCATCTCATGTGCTTCTCGATGGCGTCTCCACATGTGGAAGAACTTGCCCCAGTAAGATCAACGGCAGTCACCCAAAAACAAAGCATCAAGCGAGCAGCCCACGTCGCCATCGCTACGTAGGACGTCCAAAACGCCGATCTTTGTCTCAGTACAAAACAGAAGAAACTCCACGACGTCGAAGCGACGGGGATCGAGTGAGACATGTGATTCGTTCGGGGCATTTGGATTTTTTGTGGAGTGGGCCACTGTCGGCGTTTGGCGTTTGGCGTTTGGCGTTCCATGCTGCCCGATAAGGCAGGTTTGTCCAACCGAGTCACCCGGAAGAAAAGCCAATGCGATTGCAGTGTCCAAGGATTTGGCAGAAGTGTTTCATGGGAGCCGCAGACCTGGTCCCAGATCTTCGAGATCCTCCAACGGCTGCGTTGGGGGAATTCTCGCTGGGACGCGGGCGCAAACCGACTTGGGAGGCGGGCCGAACGGCCCAACGCAAATTCTTCTGCGACAAGTTGACGCGAACCAAGCTGGGAGTCAGCGATAGTCGTGAATGTGGATTCCCACTCTTCTCCGCCGCATCCCAGGAAGGTCCACCCTTGACCCACAGGGTTTCTTCACTTGGCTTCTCTGCGGACATTTCTGCTTTTTTTCCCAAGCGGGCAGAGCGAAAGAAATAGCAAAGCAAATCAATGCCCACAATGCCTTCTCGACGCTTTGCGCCGTATCAACGGAAAAATCCCAAGAGGTAACGGCAAAACCAACCCATGAAAGATTGCGACCCGAGGGTGCTCATTATTCAGTGATCGTTTTTTTTTCTTCTTCTTTTGGACAGAACCAAGAGCTCGCGAGCCAAAGCGGCTCATGGCAAGAGTTCGTGTGGAGAGCCCTGGACTTTTGAAGAGGATGAACAGCTTCGAGCTGCAGTGTTCAAGCACGGAGGCAAGAAATGGAAATTGATTGCCACTTTTCTGGAGAATCGAACTGCACTGCAATGCAACGAGCGATGGAATGAGTTGCAGAATTTTGGCACTGCAGTGAAAAGACCGTGGACTGAAGAAGAAGATGCTCGCATGGTGGAGCTGGTGGAGGCCCACGGACCACTCAAATGGTCCGTGATTGCCTCGTACTTGCCTGGCCGCAATGGAAAACAGTGCCGCGAGCGATGGCACAATCAGCTGAATCCTGCGATCAAAAAAGGGCCGTGGACGCCCGAAGAAGATGAGATTATCATGCAAATGCAAGCCAAGTATGGCAACAAGTGGGCCAAAATCACAGAAAAGCTTCCAGGAAGAACCGACAATGCCGTCAAGAATCATTGGCATTCTTCCATGAAAGCACGAGCGAAACAGGCACGCGCTGCGGCAAGTTCAGTCACCACGGTTGCGAAAGGTTCCACCAAGGCGTCAAGAAAGCGACGCAGTTCTGGCAAGAAGCGCATCAAACGATCCCATTCTAAAGAAGTTGCAGGGAATAAGACCTCGGGCGTGGAAGTGGTTCCTGTATGTTCATCTCCAGACGATGTGGCAGATCTGAACGATTTGATCCAAGACGTGGAGAATCCCGATGAAGGGCTCTTCTCGGTGAGCAGGGATTCTTTCATGATGCTCGAAATGGCTTGGATTACTTACTTATGTCGTGTTGAATGTGATCTGTAGCTTGAAGAACCCATCGTTCAAGTCGACGGACCTGTGATTGACTTGTTAGATGGGATGTCCGTTGGCAAGAGTAGCGAGAACAAGACGACACAGCTGTCCACTTTTGGTGAAGCGCTTGAAGAATGTGCAGAAGTGTTTACAACTGAACCAGTCGTCCAAGAGGGGACGATCGAAGGCACAGGCCAGGCGTTGCATCAAGCTAACGACCCTGAGCTTGTTGCACCAATGGCCAGCCAACCCACTGGTTGTTTGAATCCTCCAATCGAGTTTGCATTTGATCATGAGCATCAAGCAGTCAACTCGTTTTGCGAATCGTTTGACGTGGAAACTATGGCCGACGTGTTCATGTCGGAAGAGCCGCTGACTTTGGAATCCGACGATCTGAGCTGCAGACTCGTTGCAGGCGTGGACGAAGCTTCCACACTCCCGTCGGTGTGCGATCCATGCGTTCAGCCAACCACGGCTGAAACACTAGAGAGTGCGCTACAGATTGGTTGGTCGGATCACCGCCCAGAAGAACCCTTGGTGGCCATGCCGTGCGATGAGAGCAACTGGTTGTGGGGTGTTTCACCTGATCCAATGGATTGCCCCGCGGCAAGCCTTTCCATGGAAACAGAGAGTTGCCAAGAAGAATTGATCAAGGTCGAGCCGACCCCAGTGTTGGTGGCGGCGGAAAATTCATCGATGAATTCGTCAGCTGTGTTGAATGGGGTGGATGCTCCAGTGAATCTTGAGGAACCCACTCAATTGTTGCCGCAGGAAACGCTGGGTCAGTTGTTGGACGAAGACGTGGCACAATGGACCATGGTGACTCGCACAAACGAGGCCACACCAACTCGAGTGGCATCACCGTCAAGCCAACGCACTTCGTGGCTCGGTGTCGAAGCGACCGAGATGTCGGAGCTTTTGTTGATGGCATAGGCACAACTTTTTGTCGCTTGTTTTGTGCGTGTCTTGTTGCTGTTGTTCGATATGGTGTGTGTTTAACGGGCCGCCTTCCTCCCTCCCTCCCATCCAATGCACAGAATATGTTATTATGCGATGCTGATGGATGAAGACAAAAACTCGAGAGAGGAAAAGACTTACGCTTCAAACGCGGTGGAAAGCGAATGGAAGAGTGGAACAGAGTTCCGACTTGTCGAAGACGCTCTCTAGTTGGCGGTGTGGTTGGTTTTCGTTTTGTTATTTAATGCAAGTGACGTTCGGTGATGGTTTTGACAGGACAAATTCAAAAAAGCCGGTCGATTGTGTCCCATGGAGACACTCGGAAGGACTTTTTAGGTGCTCTTGGTTGTAGCTCTCTCTCTCTCTCTCTTTCTTATCTGCCACGTGGAGGACGACGAGGACCACGTCCTCTTCCCGGGGCACTGGGACGTGCAAATTCTTTTGCTTTCAAGCCTCCACCAGCGGCATCACCGACCCTGCTCAAATCATCCCCGTCTTGTTCACTGGCCAATTCATTCTGCAGATCGTCCAAAGAGGTTGCTGGGTCGTTGAGCTCGACGGTTTTGTTGAATTGCACGCCGTCGCGTTTGGCAATGGCAAGAATCGTCGCTTTGCAGGTCGAGTTGGCCATTTTGAGGCGCACGGGAGCATCTTCGGGGCAAACATACAAAAACACTATCCAGTTGCCAGTCAGCCCACTCGCGCAGCTTCTCATGTGGTGTTTGATGAAGGAAGCCAGGATGCTTCTGGTCATCTTTTCATCCACTCACTTGTGAACGGTGAAGTCGTCAGGGGCCCACGATAGCGAAAGGCCACAAAACTGGGTGCCTTGGTGTCAATCAGGTGGGGAAGTTCGTTCCATTCGACTTTCTCCAAGCTTTTGACCACATCCACGCTCTCGGATTCCGCATTCAGTTTCTACCACATGACGTGAAGACATACACAATGACAAGATGGGTCAGCTCCTTCGTGCTTGCTGGTCCCAGAATGGCTAGTACTTCCTCTTCCTCATCATCATACCATGGCGATCCAATCGAATTTGTTGTTTTGGAAGAGACGCAACTTGTCGTGAACGTTTTGCGAAATCTCAAAGGGCAGTACACTCATGGCCGTCGACTTGACATTGGTGTCGCGCTCCAGGGTGCTCTACATTTTTTTTTTTTTTTGCATTCAGTTGACACATTGGAGTTGAGCCTTTTTGGCTGTTGCAAGTGTTAACCTCACTACATGATCACATAATTCCCACCGCTTCCTTGAGCAACAATTCGGTTTCGGAGAGAGGTGCATCGGCTGTTTGTTTGCGACGAGCATTTTCAAAGGCTTCCAACGTGATTTCTTGCTGTCACCCCCACCATCACGTCACCAATTAACTAACCGACCCAACGAAAGAGACACACGGACCACCTCCAAATGACATGTTTAGGCAACGCACCAGGTCGGTGGCATGGAATTCGCCGACAAAGTAGTTGAGCCCCAGATGCTTCTTGAGACAGTCGCGCGAGGAGGAAAAAAGCATCTTGTCGCGCACGCTGACTGAGGCGCTGGCCTCGGGCACAAATGCGCAGAGCACCCAACGCAACGCCGGTGCGTCCACATGACCGCAAAACAGCAAGAAACACGCCTGGTTGGCTTGCAGAGAGCAGTCGCCATGGGCAGTGGAGCTGCTGGCTTGCTTGAGCGCCTCAAAGTCACGATCCACTTGGTTGCTAGCCGAGAGCGTGCCGGCCAGCACAAAGCTCTCCTTGTCGATCAGCACTTTGATCGCGCGGATGCGACCCGTTTGGGCCTCTGCGAACGCGCTTTCCAGCTCTTTGGACAGAAACAAAGTGGCGTTGGCCATGGAACTCACCAGCAGATCCTCACAATGTCAAGCGGTTGATGAGCGTTTGATGAGGATGGCGGATGAAGATGATGTGCGACACACACTGAACGTTTAGAAACTTCTAACGGTTAGGTATAAACGCAACAAGTATAAGACCAGCGGATCATACAATCCTGAAGAGTTGTTGCGTATTGGGGGTTCTCATAATTTGGGAAGCTGTTAAAGCAGCTCTTGGTCATTGCAGCGAATGAATGGCTTTGTTTCTGACCGATGAGATCAAAGGATGGTACCCCATGGCACCTGAAGAAAATGGGGACTCGTTGCAACTTCATTCACATCTCTTGTTTTGTTCGAAGCCCAACGAGGTTGATGTACACAACATGGACTTGGCTGAATCAACCTGAATACTCTTGCTTCTAATGAGAATCCTGATTATCATCTCGGGAAGACCCTGAGGAAAACGATCGCAGCGAATGGGTCGACGAATCACGAGAGAACGAGCAGAAATTGTCCAGTGGATTCTTGGAGCTTTCGCGTTTCGGCGGTGTCTGATTGCCGATCGAGCCCAACGACGCACGCGTCTTGAGGAACTTGGACTGGATTTAACAAATCACACCAACAAAACACGACGACTGTGTTAACATCGTCACAGTACGTTTGGGAACCTGATTCTGATATACCCGTCCTTTTTCCTTTGTGCCAGGAGTTGATGAGGTCGCAGATGCAGGAGATCCCCACACTTCTTGTTGAATTTTCTCGCGTTTGGCACGTTCTTTCTCTGTCTTTTCTTGAGCCTTTTGCTCGATGTACTGTCGATCCGCAGCTCTCATAGCTTCCAAATATGGCTCGCCTTTCAGACACCATCCACGTTATCGAGCGCAAATTGGCCTGCTCGTCTGTTCATGGCAGCAATACCTTTGAACAGAAACACAGATTTGTTTTGCTCTTCCCACACGGGGATTCGTTCTTCCAAGAGTTTTGTGAGCTTTGGGAGATCCTTTTTGATTCTTGCTTGCAGTTTCTCTTCGCGAAGAAGTCTGCACATTCACCAGATGTGAACATAAAGCGACAATCGAAACAGCATCTCCAGTTTCCAGTTACCTCTTAGTATCAACAGTGCGGCTTGTGAGTCGATTGGGATCTTTCAAGGATTCTTCAAATTCGCGACGCTCCTCGATGATCGCTTCACGCATGGAGATGTACTATAAACGAATTCATAGACTCACTCGTTGGCAATCACCCGCTCAACAGCTTGGCTCACTATACCTTCAGTAGGGGTTTCATGGCTGTCAGACGAATCTCCAAGTGGTCGCGTTCATTCTCATGTTCGGCCAGCAGTTCCTCGGTGAATTCACTTGACGGCGCTCTCATAATGCTGCAGTACTCTCGTGATTCCGGTGTATACTCCATTTCGTCCCACTTCTCATTGATTTGCTGGCGAACTTTCTCAATCAGTTCACCGACTCGCTCTCGTTTCAGTTGGATCAATCGATTCAGCTCCATTTTGCACTGCAAGACGATAAAGAATTCAGGCGTCAGCATTTTGCTTTTTTGACCTTCAAGGGCAACATCTTCAGCTTCTCACCGCATCAATTGCATCCGTGCCGACACCAGTCACTTCACGAAAGAATTGGTCCTGGGTCTCTTGGGGAACTTCCAGTTGTTCCCAAAGCAATGAAATCTGGCCGCCCAATTCCTTCAAAAGCAATTCTCTTTCCCTTTTGATATCCTGAAGCTCTCTTGCTCGGGAAGAGACGCGTTCAATGGTGTCCAAGCCCAGGCTCATGTTCTGTCCGCAGACCTCAGTGGTGAAGACTCGTTTTGTTTTGTCGTATAGAGTACTTGTACACTTACTTGGCTTCTTCCGCGCAGCAATTGATCAAACTCTGACAGTTCTTCGTCGAGTTTGAGCTCTGCAAGTAGTTCGGCGCATTCGCCCACCACAATGGAAATGGCTCTCGATCGATTCTCCTGCACGAGATCAAGAACATATCCCGTCTGTAGTGAGCAAAAAGCCTGTTCCATGGTCAGCATCCATGGTCCAAAATCTCCATGACACACCACTTCGCCTCGTTTGATTTGAACCGCGTTTTGGAACTCTTCGATGCGTTTGGCATTGAGATCCACAGTGATGTCTTCAAATTGGGGCTGTACGTGCCATGCATCCACAATGAGTTCAAGCACCTCACAACTATAGAGTCATCCACTATCACCTCCACTTCTTCTTCGAGTCGCAACGCCAATTGGTCCAGTTCCGACTTGAGTGTTTCCAGTTGATCGGCACGATCTTTTCGAATCTGTTTGAGGTTTTCGAGAGCACTCAACGCCCATCCCACTGCTGCTTCGTCTCTACAGTGATACTCACCCTGTTCAAGTCGTCGCGTTCCAATCGCAGCAAGTCGATGGTCTCACGCAAAGAATTGCCGCCCATTGAAGCACTCTGTGGTCGTTCATGCAGCGAATCAGTCCTGCAACAGAATCCGTTGTCTCGGTGCCCCACGAAATACCTTCTGCAAAGCGCCCTGGGTGAGATTGTCATTGAGCACGTGACCAATCTCTTGGATTTCGCTGCGCAACGCTTCAATCTCTTGCTGCAACGCCGTCTCCACCTCGCGAAAGTGCTGTTTGGTGTCTTCATAAACCTGACGAATCTGCTGCACCAGTAGAGCCTTTTGCTGGGTTTTTTCATGCGAAGCCAGGCCGATGCGCTGCCAGATCAGCTCCAGTGCCTCATGGGTCTCTTGTGCCAGTTGAGTGAGCGAGTCAGGGACTTCCCACGTCATCGCCATCGTTGTCTTTGCTTTCTCTCGTTGGCGGTTGATCGGTTTATTGGGAGTTGTCTTGGCCAGGATTGGCTCTTCTTCGAGCCTTTCTTCAACTTCAGCGAAATATTACCACAACACTTTAGGAAAAGCATACAGGGGTCTACAAGTAAACAAGAGAAACGGCTGGATGCCATCCAAAAATACGAAAATAACCGCCCATGTCGTTCGAAAAAGAAAAAAAAAAGATTCATGAACGGCGACAGGAAAAAAATAAAATACAGGCGCAACCCAAGTTACCAGTTTAAAGTTTCCTTTTCAGATCACATTAAAGTTGCATTAACCAGGTGCCATCGCTCAACACCGTCGTTTATTCCATGCAAAGTGAGTCTAAAGAGGAAAAGAATCCAATGCGACGACTTTTGGAGAGGGTAAATCGACCAAGGAGTTTAGTCCCAGCCCGAAGAAGTGCCAGTGGGGGCATCCCAGTTGCCTTGGGCACCTTCAGCCGACCATTCGGTGTTGGCGGGGGTGGCGTTCCAGTCAGCGGCGGCTTCTGGGGCGTTGTACATGGCTGGTTCAGCAGCTGGGGCTTCAGGGGCTTCGGCGTTCCAGCTTGGGTGAGCAGCTTCTTCCTGCGCACCAGCTTGGGCTTCTTCGGCCTTCTTGAGTTCTTCTGGGTCGCGGTACAAGAAGAGATCCACAGCGACATCCCATGGCAGCGAGCGGGAGATGGTGCCACGGAGACGCAACACTTCACGAGCGAGCAACCAGTAGAGCAGACCAATGGAGAGCTTGCCCTTGTTGTTGGCGGGGATGGCAATATCCACATAACGCAATGGCGAGTCCGAGTCGCAGAAAGCAATCACGGGCACGTTCACGTAGGCCGATTCACGCACGGGCTGGGAGTCGGTGCGAGGGTCGGTAATGATCAACAAACGGGGTTCACGGAATTGCTTGGTGATCTGGTTGGTGAAAGTACCGGGGGTGAAGCGACCAGCGATGGAAGCAGCACCAGTGTACTGCGCAAACTTGAGCACAGCACGTTGGCCATAAGGACGAGCACTGATGGCGATCACATCAGCGGGGTTTTCAATGGCAACAATCACACGAGCAGCGAGCATGAGCTTCTCCCAGGTCTTGCCCAAGTTGATGATGTGGATGCCATCATTACGGCGCTTCCAGATGTAGTCAGCCATTTGGGATTCAGCATTGCGGGTACCAATGTGCACTTGGGCCGCAAGCATCATCTGAATGTCTTCTTCACGTTGGGTCACCATGGTTTCTTCCTTGATCTTCTTGTTCCTAAGAGCGATGAAAGTCGTTTGTCGCAAGGCAAGGGATCGCCGTCACAGCAACACACAGTCAGCTACACCAGTCCTCTCCACCAGCCAATCGATCGAGCGTCAAGTGGACCACACCATTTCTCTACCACATCACCTGCCACACCATTCTCCCTCAATAGCCACGGGTGGGTGGGTTTTGAATGGTTCTGCAATGCTGAAACCCGCCGAAACCCAAGCAATCGAAGAGGCCATTATTAGGAGGTGATGCTTTTTGAACTGTGGACTTTTGGGCCTAAGTGTACCTTGCCGCGCAAAAGGTGGGAAAACTGGAAGAAGCGCATACCGAGTCCTTCCAATCGCCAAAATGACCAAAGAAGAAGCGAATGACAGTGATGCTTCGACTGGTGACCATGCGAAACCCAATGGTTCAGAAGAAAATGCGCAAAAAGAGCAACCAAAAGAGCTCGAAAACGCTGAAAAAGACGCAGAACCGACGAAGAAAGTGGCCGTTAAAGTCAAGTCTGTTGAGTCTTCTGCTCATGCATCGCCCGAAGCGAAAGAAACGGACGGCGACAGAGAATCCAACCAAGAAAGCAGTGAAACTCAGCCGGCTGAAATTGATGGCGCTGGACCCCCAACTGAGGCAGTGGTTGAGGCAAAAGAAGAGGGCGACCAAGTGAGCGAATCGTCGTCGAGACGAGAACGCAGGAAGTCACGCGCAGACTCGATGTCTACCAGCACGATCAGTTCTTCTTCTTCTTCCCGCAAGCGAAAGCATGGAAGCGAAACGAGCAGCACGGACCAACAGCAGCAGCAAGATCAGCAAGAGGCACAGCCGGCTGTGACCAAACCACCGGGCAAAAAACGTGGACGAAAGCCAGGGAAGAAGAACGCCAAAAAGAAGGCCAAACAAGCAGTCGAAGATGACAGCGAGACTGAAGACGAAAATGACTCGGATCTACACAAGAAAATCGCGGAATTGGATCCTGCTATTTCGGCTCGGTGCGCACTCTGGGATGACAGCAGGGGGGTGTCCGGGATATGTATTTGACATATATGTGTGGTTGTGCGATTAGATTCGGTCAACTGGTGTGGGCAAGAATGTCGCGTGAGTGGCAGAGAGATGCTGGAGAACATTTGGATCGAAAAGCTTCAGAGATCTCACGTGTATTTGATGTTCAGGCTACCCATTCTGGCCAGCACTTGTTATCCCCCCAACGAAACTGGACGGCAAAACCCGCGCATCGGTGGTGGCCAATCTCGACAGTCAATACTGGGTCTTTTTCTATGGCACAAACAACTTGTATGGGATCTCTGTTGTTTGCGTCGGCTTTCTTTGGTGACCGTCTCTTGGACCAACTGAAATGGTGGTGTTTTTATTGCTGGAACCTTGAATATGGCAGTGCTGCGGTTGGCTTCAAAAACATCGCGGATTGGGATGATACCAAGAACAACTATCGAGAAGGATACCCAGAAAAAGTTTCCAAGGCGCCCAAGCGTCGTCAGCAATTCCTGGGTGCCATAGAAGAAGCCGAAGTAATATGGAGTGGGCTGTTCCAGGGGATACTCTGAATGCGTCACTGATGGGTTCGACCTGTGTTCTCTTGTTGTGCACAGAACGATATGAAACGTACAGTGGAGGAGCGGTTGTTGTCGCTGTTTCCGGTACTTCATCAAGGCGATGCGCATCTTGCATTGCTACGCCCACTGATCAGAACTGTCATCGTGATATGGTAGGAACCAAACAAAAAGGAAGCAAAGCCCAAAGTTAAACCCACCGCGTCAACTCCAACGGAGGAGCCACCAGTTAAAAGGAAACGTGGTCGACCACCAAAGAAAGAGACTCTGCTGAGGAGAGCGAGAGAGGAGCAAGAACGCAAGGAGAAAGAACGTCAAGAACGCATACGTGCTGCCGAAGCCAAGGAAGCGGAGGAAGAGGAGGAAGCCGAAAAATCGAAGTTCAAGGGCAAAAAGAAAGGCAAAGCCAAAAACAAACTAGACGACGACGATGGATCGGAGACTTCGAGTGAAACAGAAGAAGAACCCGTTCCAGCTCCTTTGAGCAAAGAAGAGATCAAAGCCAAGGTGGCCATGCGTAAAGCACCCTCAAAGAAGAAAGCTGCCTCCAGCAATAGCCCTACCAAGTCCAAATCATCACAAAAGCGACTGCCTGGCAAAGCCAAAGCAGGTGGTGATCAAGAAGAGATTGATCCAAAGCGACGCAAGACCATTGAGTTGTTATGCCCTCGCCAATCGGTCAAGTCGGCAGACATTCGCGAGATGAATGAGGAGATGACCCGCAATCAAGAAGGCAAAACCAAAGGTCCGAAAGATGCGACTGTCAAGGACAAAGTGGAGTACGAGGTCGGCCCATTGGCAGCCTTTGGAAGCAAATTGTCCAAATTGCGAGCCCATGAGTCCACTCAGAACAATGTCGAGATCATGAAGATGTTGCAGCAACTGTTCGAGGTCAAGTTGATTTATAGATCGGATGTCGAGCGTTCTGGGTTGGCCTCCATTGTCGCTGCATTGCGCAAGAGCACAGTGCCAAACATTGCGGAGACCGCGAGCAAGTTGCGAAAGCATTTAATCGGATGCCTGGTTGATGACACAACAGCCAACAAGAAGACGGGGGAGAAGAACAAGGCAACGACCTCGGCGGAACCACCTATGAAATCGTCGAAGAGACGCAAGACTCAAGCGTCAGAAAACGCGAGCGATGATGCCAGTAGCAGCAGCAGCAAGAAAGAAGAAGCGAAGAAGTACGAGGCCTCTGATGTGAAGGATCAAACGAAACCTGAGGACACCGAATCGAAGAATATCACGCCCAAAAGTGCGGAAGCTGATGCAAAACTGTCGCCAAGTGATGACAAGAAATGTGAGAGCGAAGACTCCAAACTCAGTGAGGATAGCACTGAAAAAATGGTCAGAACGGACGATGCCAAGCCCGGGTCCCCAGTGAAAGCTCGATTGAAGGCCCCAGCAGCGAACGGTGAAGACCAGAAAGTGGAATCCCCCAGGCACAAGCTAGGCGAGGCAAGTCAGGCAGCGCAATCCATGCCAGCATCACCAAGGAAGAAAACTGTTTCACCAACTACTGATGGCGCTGCCAATCAAGAGAGCAAAGAACGTCAGGCATCTGTCAAGCTCCTAAAGCATGTTTTGGAGGAAGCCAAGAAGGAGGATCTTTCGTCATTGTGCCAAGAGATTGAGGTGCGATCAACCTGTTTAGTTAGCATCGGCATGGATCTCATTCACCCGTTTCGTTTGATGTTTTCGCCTTTGCAGGGCCAGGTGTTTGATCGCTTCAAGAACACGGGCGAAGAGTATAAATCGCAAACCCGATTGATCACATTTGGGTTGCAGAAGAATTCTAAGCTTCTCGACCGTGTACTCTCACAGAGCGTGCTGGGTATCGAATTGGCGTATGCAGGCGAGGATGTACGTTCCGTTGATCCTCGTCGCATCTCGTGACATGCTTCTAATCGTCTTCTTGTTGTCCAGTTTTTCGAAGCGCAATAGAGTTCCTGTTGCAGCACACTCAAACAGCAAAACATCCACCGCTACTCCATCGATCGTGGAGTCTGTGCCCCCCCCCCCCCTCATGCACACACACTTGTTTGTGTCGCATCCTCCAAAACCAACCAACAGATTCCTTTTGGGTTTGCTTTTGAAAAAGCCGTATTCTATCAAATAAAACAACCAGCATTTGGTCACCCACCACTGCAACCTTTCAAGGTTACTGACAGCCTCTTAATGTCATCTGACAGAGTGGCCGTATATTTTTTGCGGATCGATCCCTTGTGTCCCTAGTTTGCTGTTAACGGGTTGTAACACTTGAGAATCCCACGAAAAGCCAACCCGACAACGGTTCATCAAGTGGGTCAACTGCCTGCGAACGCGCGCTGCCGAGCCAAAGAGACAGCCAAAAGCACCGGGACCAAAACTGCAAAATGCGTGGTGTGTTCTCCAACTTCGATCGACTTAAGGGCAGCCGTCTGCCGCGTCTGCCGTGTCGGGTTGGCTGCTGTTTGGGGTTTATGGATTCGGCCAACTGGACATGGGGGATCTTTCTCTTGCAGGGACTGGGCATGTGTCTGCCGTGGAATCTGTTCATCATGGCGGAGAACTATTTCCACGACCGACTGGTCCATACCATTTACAAAGACACATTTCTGGTGTGGTTCATGATGGGCTTCAACGTGCCCATGGTATTGACCATGGGTCTGCGGGCCACGCTGTGGCGCAACCGATTTCAGGATTCGATCCAACAAGTGACGTTCTGTCTTTGTGTCATCACGTTGATCGTCTTTGGTCAATTCATTCTCACGAACGAACCGGACTTTAACGGTAAAGCCACACTATCATGTTCGTTGGTGTGATTGGCATATGCTTGGGTGTTTGGTCTCACGCCGGTTGCATGGAAACATGTAGGCTACCCGTTCTTCTACATCACGATCGGCTCCATTGTAGTCATCTCGTCAGCATCAACACTAGGCCAAGATGGACTTTTTCGCATCTGCTCGACGTTTCCGCCCGAGTTTGTGCAAAGTGTGGTGATCGGCCAAGCCATCTCTGCCCTGGCTGTGGCACTCAGCAATTTCATGATCCTCTGGTTCCGCTTCACACACCATCAGCTGCTAGAAAATATTTCTTCTTCTTCTTCTACTACTACTCCTTCAGGCTACGCTTCCGCTGGTTTGGCAGCCGTAGCAGAAGTATCAACTCAATCAGGATCTTCAGACAAGCTCCCGACGGTGCCAATGGAGTCCTTGCGATGGAAATGGATCACCAAGACAGCCATTGACGTGGATTTCTGTGCATCGCTGTATTTCTTTCTGGGCCTCGTGGTGTCCTTGGGCTCGTTGATGGCGTTTGCCGCGTTGCAGTATCAGCCCGTGTTTCTGCAGTTTTGTCAGCCACCAAAAGTCCGTTTGCCAACACTGGACGATGAGGTCTTTCAACAAGCCTCGGAGCGTCTCTTGAGCCCCAGCAGCAGCGACAGCACCAGCACCAGTGGATCCACCATTATGATTGATGGCAACGATTCTGCTGCAACCTCCAGTACCAATAAACGTGGCTTTTGGATCACGGTTCATGCGATCCGCACGTACATTTGGGCGTCGCTGGCCATTTTCGTGATGACGCTGACCGTTTTTCCAGACCTGGTAACTTCTATTCGCTCCATGCAAAGCCAAGAATCGGCGTTTCTCAAAGAACTCTTTGTGCCCTTGTCACTGGTGGTGTTTACAACCGGTGACTTGCTGGGACGCATGATGGCGAATCTGCGGCTGAGGTTACCATGGTTCTCGCCAACTGGTGGTCCACGGCATCGTGCGCGTGATTCCCATCCTGGACGAACGCTGTTGATGGCATCGCTACTTCGCTTTTGCTTTGTGCCTCTATTGCTGTTCTGCAACGTGCGCAATGCCCAGTACCAAGTGTTGACTCCCTGGGTTTTGATCCGCAATGACTATATGGCCTGGACGTTGATCGCATTATGTGCGATTTCCAATGGACTCTTGGCAGCGCTGGTGATGATGAAATACCCAAACGCTCTACACACCAGCCAGGCCAAAGAAATGGGTGGTACGCTGATGTTCTTTGCCATTGCCATTGGGCTCTGTGTCGGCGCAATCGGCGCCTTTGGGCTGCGGTATTTCGTCTTGTCGCCGTGAAACGTTACCAGTGTATTGATCGGGTCTTGTATTTAGGCTGTAGACGGTACTACTATCAACTGTTGGCTTTGCGGGATTTTCGAGGCGTTTTGAGCACAAAGATTCGTGTAACAGAGTTTGGGCACAATTTTCCTTCCGCATTTCTTACTGACCAGCCATTCTGTGGCCCACAACAAAAGCTTGAGCACCATTCCAGTGGGTTTTCGCGCTTGAATAGTAGCCTCTGGTTTCCCATAGTAAAACCCCCAACCAAACCTCTGGTTTTGTAGGCCCCATTCCGGGAAGAATACTCTCTCAGCCAAAGATGCCAATGCAATTTGATAACCTCGACAAGGATGTGGGCTTGAAGAAGCTCAATGGCTATCTCACGGCCAAGAGTTACATCGAGGGCTACCAGTTCTCAGACGCCGATGTCGCCACTTTCCGTGCCATCCCCGTGACCCCGTGTGCCACCAAGACCCCACATGTGTATCGTTGGTACATCCACATCGCCGCACGTCTGGGCTTGCGTGTTGCGCTTTCTGCTGTTGCCGCTGCCCCCGCTGCTCCAGCCAAGAAGGCTGCTGCCCCAGCTCCGGCCAAGAAGGCTGCTCCTGCCAAGAAGGACGATGACGAAGATGATGACGATGATTTGTTCGGTGGTGATGATGATGAAGAAGATGAAGCCGCCGCAGCTGCTGCCAAGAAGCGCGCGGATGCCGCGAAGGCCGCCAAGAAGGAAAAGAAGAAAGAAGCTGAACGATCGCAAGTCGTGTTGGAAGTCAAGCCATGGGAAGCCGAAACCGATCTGGAAGAGCTCGCTTTGAAGATCAAGGCCACCAAGATCGAAGGTTTGAAGTGGGGCGAGACCCACAAGCTTGTACCTGTGGCCTTTGGCATCAAGAAGTTGATGATTCAGTGCATTATTGTGGACGACATTGTGCTGCTGGACGATATCACTGACGCCATTGAGGCCTTCGAAGACTATGTCCAGAGTGTAGATGTTGTCTCCATGAACAAGATGTAAGAAGGCTCACAGCGCAAGTGGTCGATTTCCTTTCTTTCTTGAGCAACTCGTTGCATCAGTCCCTGCTGTCGTTTTGGTATCTGCAAGTCGATCGGTCTCGTGGTTTTCGGTGGTTTCTTTGGTGCAACCTGCAAGGCCATTGTTGTGCCCTCTTAGATTTCAGCCAAACGAAGTCTTTGTGCAACCGAGAGGCGCTGAAAATGGAGAAAGAGAGACGTGGTGCAATGCGTGGAGAATGGATGGATGGAATGGATGCAATGGAAGACTGTGAATTGGCATTTTGCAAAGTGGCTGACTGCACCTTGGGAGCAGCAGGACAGAGTACTCTTACGTGTAGCATCTTTTATTCTCTTTTTCTGTTGTTTCAAGAGAAGTAAAAGATTGAGACCAAATACAGACTCTTTATAGGTTCGCGGGTAGGCTGGCATGCATTTTGGACATGCTTTGCTGTTTGGAAACATCCTTCATTTCTAAGTACCCTAGACGTACTTAATTGAATCGTCTATAACGGTTAGTTCATTATTGTAGTATCTGTTACAAGTGTTTAAAACGTATCCGAAACACCTCGATGTAAAAAACTAACCAGCATTCCTCCGACACTGAAACAACACGCAACAACAGACACCTTCATGCATCCAGCATGTACTGTCCGTTCTTTCGAGTAGACCAAGCGCAACCGCAGCAATGACAAGTGGCGACGAGAGGGAGCAGAAAATTGAGCTCACCGCATGATGCATGCATGTGCTCACATCTAACATGTCACATAAACTACAGCAAAGCCTGAATGACGAAGTGTTTTATACAACGCAGAGTGGCATATGCGCTGGGTCTGATTGGTTTACTGCACATGTTGGTCTGATGATGATGGCCACGTCAACGCCTCTAGTAAACGGTTGAAAAGGTTGGTCATTTCGCCAAATTTTCGCTTTTGCCTTTGTCCTAGATCCACAGCTTCTAGGCATGCATTCACCTCACTGACTGGAGCTCACTATAGAACTGTTTGAAACCTTCCGTGAAACAACCATGCCCATGTCGTGTCTAGAGGTGGTACGTACTGTGGGGGAGTAGGTGATATCCATCTAACCGATACGAAACTTCAAGGTGTCAAAAACGTCTTCTTCACTCTGTGAGTTTGAAGTGATGCTGCTGATTCGACCGAGTGAGCGACAGTGAATGATGTTCTCCTGGTCCCGTGGCCAAGTCATTTTGCATCTTGGTCGCTCCTGCGCACATCAAGCTTGTCCGCTCAGACTTGGACTCAGATCGCTCTCTGCTCAGATCACAATGGCTGCCCCCATGGACCAATCCAATCCCATTACGCTGTCGCGTTTCATCCTGGCCGACAAGCAAGTGCGCTCCAACAACGATCTCACCATCTTGTTTTCGTCGATCGAACTGGCCTGCAAAGTCATCGCCAATTCCGTTCGTCGTGCAGGGCTCACGGGTCTGTATGGGCTCGATGGGTCCGTCAACGCCACGGGTGACGATGTCAAGAAGCTGGACGTCCTGGCCAACGATGTGTTTGTGAATGCACTCAAGTTTTCCACCAAAATCGAAGTCATGGTGTCGGAAGAAGAAGAAGAACCCATTTTGGTGCAGGTGGCCGGATCGGGCGCCAAGTACAACATTGCCTTTGACCCGTTGGATGGTTCGTCCAATATCGACTGTAACGTGTCCACGGGTACCATTTTCGCCATTTACCCCAAGGAAGATGCCAACTCGAAAGGTGGCATCAAGGACATTTTGTTGCCGGGTAACAAATTGGTGGCCGCGGGTTACTGTATGTATGGTAGTTCGACCCAAATGGTGCTGACCTGGGGCAATGGCGTGAACGGGTTCACATTGGACCCCATGATGGGCGCGTTTGTGATGTCGCATCCCAACATCAAGATCCCCAACAACCCAAAGAAGGTAAGCTTGGCGGCTGATTTGCAGATTGGTGATGGAGATTGTGCTAATGTGTATGAATGCTGCTAGATTTACTCTTGCAACGAAGGCAAATTCATGTACTGGGATGAACCCACCAAGGCGTTTATTAACGAATGCAAGAGTCAATCACCTCCATACGCTGCCCGTTACGTTGGTAGTATGGTGTCGGATGTGCATCGTACGCTTTTGTATGGCGGCATTTTCTGCTACCCCGGTGACAAGATGAGCCCCGATGGCAAATTGCGATTGTTGTACGAAGCCAACCCCATGTCATTCATTGTGGAGCAAGCCGGTGGTATCTCGACTACGGGTACCCAGCGCGTCTTGGATTTGGTGCCGGTGCGTGACTGTGTTTTCCCATTTTGATTGTTGATAGAGTCGTGTCTGATGATCTGTGCTGGTGTGGTGTTGTGCGGGCATTTGTAGACGGATATCCATGAACGTTCGCCCATCTTTTTGGGATGCAAGCGGGATGTGGAACGCGTGTTGGCGTTGTACAGAGAACACAACAGTCAATAGATGAGGAAAGATGAAGATCCAGACTTTGTGTGTGAGTGTGTTTGGTGCCAGAAGGACCAGCCTGAATTGAATACTCTTTTGTCCCAATACTTCGTCATTGGCCCATTGTCATGATGCATTCCACGCCATTTATCAACTCGATGCAGTTGAGATGATGGATGCAAAGGTCCATCCAGACCAGCTGTCATAGAGTACACCGTACCCCGCTGGTTGCATGTAGCGTTGGTTATGTATGCGCATGCCAACTGTCTGCCATTGGCGAGCATACGATGAGGCAAGAAAACCGAGGACACTGGATTGGAGGCATGTGTGGGTGGTGACTTGCGACAATCAGGCGAGCTCCTGTCTATGTGAAGGTTGATGTTGCAGCCAAGCCTGAGGATACGAGACGAGGCGAACCGACAAAGACCGAGCACATCCTGGTCGTCCATCTGTCAACCAGCTTTGATCAAGCTTCATCCGCAATGAGCATGAGACCTAGTGGCAAATGTGTAGAGCTCCAACAAGACTTGTAGCTTAGGGAGGTTAGTGCCTGCCCCCACCGTAGCATAGGGACGATTGTTCATAAAACCTTGACGTTCCGAGGTTGATGGAGCAATCTCTACGTTTCAACTGTCACTGGTTGAAGTTGTAATCTTGAAGCTAATGGAGTTCAACTGTTGACCCTGCACTTCAGAGAACGAGGCAGAAGACCACAGCGTTCCTTCCCTCTCTCTCTCTCTTGCTGCCTCGTCATCAAATCGCTTCTACATGTCGGCTACTGCATATCGATACGCATCTTCATCGGCAGCTGCACTGGAGTTCTGACGAGTGAGCACTTTTTCTTCCCAACCATTGCCTCGCACGACCCCATCCCAGCGATATCCAGGCGCGATGCCAAAACGGTTTGGCGGAGCCGGTGGACCCGAGTATTTCGGTTTGGAAGATGTCTTTTGCTTGGATTTGGTCTTTCTCTTCTTGTGCTTGGACTCTTGTTTGTCACCAAACATCTCGTCATCCTATACAGCAACAACAACAGCAACACCAACAACAGGTCAGTGAGCGAGAACTCCATTCCAGAAAGAGAAAAAAAACGCACCTTAAAGGCCTTGGAGTTGATCGGATCAAAGGCTCGCTGACGTTCACGACGTGTCTGCTCCAGTTCTTCGTCATCGGCATACCGAGCAAAAGGTTTGCTACTGATCTTCTCAAGGTACTGCTGCTGGCTCAGCTTCTCTTCTTTCTGGACTTTTCCTCTGCAACGGTCAACAGAGAGTGAGTTTTCTCGAAGAAAAAGAGAGACTCCAAGAGACGCGCCATGCAGAAGTATTCACTCACGTTCCCCACTCGTATTCTTCTCGGGCCTCGCGCTTGCGCTTGCCTTCTTGGATTTCCTGCTGGCGCATCATCTCATTCAGCATGTCGAGCTTGCGTCCTGCTCAAAAACCAAAAACGCAATCTGTCACAGCATAGCCTCATCACGCCAAAGATAATCGCGCGAAAACCAACCTCGCTTGTCTCGA
Source organism: Paralagenidium karlingii (assembly GCA_027475765.1). NCBI lineage: Eukaryota > Oomycota > Peronosporomycetes > Paralagenidium > Paralagenidium karlingii. The sequence goes on from JAMFLO010000268.1 coordinate 26,947, forward strand.
TACACCGTCTCGGCATTGGCGCCCATCTTTTCATCGTCCACGTGCGCTAATAAGTCCTTGGCTCGAGCTATGCGCTCTTGTTCTTGGGCAAACTCTTTTGCACTGTACAAGCCCGCCCGCTTGCTGCCATCCTCTTTTGAAGATGACTGTTTCTGTGCTTGTGACTCAGAGTCAGTGGCCTTGCGCTTTTCTGAGGATGATGATCGTGAACGAGAAGGCGATCTTCTACGTCTGGAGGAGCGTCGACTGCGGCTAGCGCTTCCACTTGCTCTTCTCTTTCCCTCAGGGTGGGTTTTTCTGTCTGAAGAACTCACACTTCGAGACCTGCTCGAAGGTGTATCTCGGCGTCGTTTTCTTCGTGGAGTCGGACTTTCACCACGACTGCTACTTCGGGTCGTGCTTCGGCTTCTTCGACGGCGCCTGCCATCACGACTACCACTAACGCTACGATCGCGTCGACTTCTCTCAAGACTTCTGTTGCGCGCAGGAAAGCTTCGTCGTCTTCGTGTGGCGCTGTTGCTTCGAGACACACTTCTCTTTCGGCTGCTTCTCTTTCTCTCTGATCGTGGACTGTTTGACCGGTCACTTGAACAAGAAACTCTGTGTCCGCGACGAGAAGTAGATGCGGACTTGGACCGGTCTCTTCTTCTCGAATAATCGTGTCTTGATGGTGCATCATTTACTCTCCGAGTACACGAAGAAGAGCGAATGTCTCTTCCAAGAGAATCCTTGCGGCGTCGCTCGGGTGTTTTTGGCTTTTCATTTGAGGTGGCGGTGGGCCTCCTGCCGCCAGACGATCGTTCTTCGCGTGAATTGCGACCAGTTCTCTTGCGGGGAGGTGAACCATCGCTCTCTGCTATTGCTTCTTCACGAGGTCCTTGGTCTTTCGAAGCGGAAACACTTCTGGCAGCGCGTCGACGTGGTGGAGAAGCATCCGAATCCGTCGGTTCACGGAATCTTGACGTTCGTCTCCGTCTCGGTGGCGAAGTGTCTTCCTCCACTTCAACCTGCTTGCTCTGCTCATCACCATCTCCGTTTCGACGTCTTTGACTTCGGGGTTTTCGAGGTGGTGATGCATCTTCTTCTTGTCGTTGTGGACGTGAAATGTTGCGATCGGTCTTTCGCGGCGGCGACTCATCACTGTCCGGCGAGTTGCGCTGGGGCTTTCGAGGAGGAGATGCATCTTCATCGTCTTCTCTGTCCTTTCGGTGTGACGTACGATTCGGTCTTCGTGGAGGCGATTCATCTCGCTCCAGCTTTCGTGCCAAATGCTGTTGTTCTTGTTGTTGCTCTTCCGCAAACTCTTGTGCATTGACCACGACCGGTCGATCCTGTGGGTCTTCTTCCTCTTCGTGTGTTTCTGCGTGGACCAGCACTGGCTTTTCGTCGTCAAAGCCTTCCATTTCCCATTTCTGCTCGATTTCTTCTTGCTGCGGCGCGGTGTCCTGCCACGAGACGTCTTCGTCAATGACCCGCAGGCCACCGCCGCCACGGGTCAGAGAGTCATCTGCTGGTCGAGTCTTGATACTCTTCTTCTTCTTCTTCTTCTTGGTTTGCTTGTTGTTGTTGTTGTTGTTGTCATCAATACCAGAAGAACCAGAAGAAGGCGCCAGATACCGCTGCAAGTACTCAAGCTTGGACACCATGGCGGGATGCTCCACACAAACGTCCAAGCTGGTTTGGTGGCGCAAAGTGTATCTCCCTCCAGTTAGTTTGTGGTGGCATCAGTGGTTCGGCTGTTCTTGGATAGAGAATGGGAAGGGGGTTCTTGTAGAGGAAGTCGTTACTAGCACCGAAACGATTCTGATCATCTTGGAGGACAGAGGATTGATTGTCATCGCTCTCGGTGGCTCCCAGTGACGCTAGAAGCGACATTGCAAGCCTCGTGCATTGGTAAGGCCCTGTAGCGACCAGTGTATTGCGTTTATTCTTGGCAGGCCGATGGATGCCGCCAAATGTTCTCCGATCGCCTGGTGCTTTCGATTGGCGTTGGACGAGGAATCTGAGCAGATGATGGCTAATTTTGGCGATGCGTATGGACTGATCTTGCTGTTGTCGACTGAGACACCACAAGGACCACTCCCTAGCACCAACGCAGCAACAATGGCACACCAGTAAGACTGACGACAACAAAACCTCAGCTGCATCAGAACGAGGAGCGGTTCTGGCAGACAGAAAACCCCTCCACTCAACGTGCTTCCTGCTGCTAATTGTGCTACTACCATTGTGTGTCGCTGCTGAATCTGGCGTGGGCGAAGCAGATCAAGCTGGGGTCCACATATCACAGCCTAGATTGAGACTTTTGCGTCCCCATCACACCATCTGAATGCATCAAAGAGTTTTGGCGCAGCCTTTGCGAGTTTGTTGACGAACAGATGAGTTCGGAGCAAACTTCCTCCAGGCCTACAAGCCTCGCAGTCGAATTGATTCGACGATTCAGCTCGCCCAGCTCTTCTCGAGTGTATGTAGAAGCAGAAGATTCCGTTGCCAACCACCAACAGCCCTCGTCAACACAAACACCCAAGACAGTCGTCGGTGCTAACGCTGATGAACGCCCGGTTGGCATTCAGGCCAAATCCTCTGTTGCTCCAGCAGATTCCAACGCCCATGGAACCGTTTCTTCCACAGCGGAAGACAAGGCAAAACTCAAACAGAATCACAGCTACTTCCAGCGAGAAGTGTTTCGAGATGTGGACATTTACTTTGGCAGTACGACCGGAACTTCGGCGAGTTTTGCTTCTCAGTTGGCCCAAGCTGTGCATTTACGAGGAGTTGGTGTTCGTGTTCGTGATTTGATCGATTTCCACCCAGAAGAATTCCTTGGCCAGGAGAACTTTCAAGTTTCCAAACTGGTCGTGTTCATCGTGTCGACTTATGGAGATGGTGGACCAACCGACAGCGCCAAAAGGTTCCATGCGTGGCTTGCAACGGAGCACATTTTGAGGGCTCGCGCTGACTCGTATGGTGGGAGTAGCGGAGCAGATCACTCTCACGACGAACAGTCGGGTCGAGGAAGCGCACGGTTCAACAAGAGCAACCCCGAGAGTGTGCATGGATCTGGTGCAGGAAACGCAACTTCCATTGCAGGTGCCGGGACGTCGTCAGAGTCACCAACTGCTAGTTCGCCATCACAGTCCCCGAGCAAAGGATCCTCGATTCGCAAAATGTTGGAGTTTGGTAAGAGTTGTCTGCAGGGCAGACACACGAAAACGCGGTTCAAAGGCATGAACTATGCCGTTTTTGGCATGGGCAATTCCGTGTATGCGGCTTTCAACGGCATGGCAAAATTCGTAGACACCAAACTGCATGAACTCGGTGCGACCCGGGTCATCCGCACTGGACTAGGCGATGCCAGTGAGGATCCCGATGCGGTGTTTCTGAAATGGCAGCTAAAGCTGCTCAAACGACTGCCAGCGCCGCCAAAAGCGGAACAATCGGCCGTGTTTTCATGTTCGTCCAGCTCTTCCTCGAGTATGTCCAGAACATCCACTCAAGCGAGTCTGCTGGTGACTGGACCAGCGGAACAACCGAAACGAGCCTCGGGAGATTTTGCTCCCGTTGATGAGAGCAATGAATTAGTCCTGCATCCAGTGGAACAAAATCAAGCACTCTCTCGCCTGACGGTTTCCAACACTCCGGATGCCTTGCGAACTAATAGCACTGCTGTTGCTTCCGAAACGGGAGGTGGTCGACGTCCTGTGCTCAGTCGCAAGTCGGTCACGCAGTCTTCCGCGTACCGTCCGGCAGCCATCATTGAGAGAATTGAATTGTTCTGCGAAGACGACTCGCCACTGGAACTACCCGATTTTGAAGCAGTTGCCGCAGCGTGCAGTACACAACCCAACTCCACCGCAAGTTCTGCTACCAGCGCATCTTCGGCTTCGACGTTGACTCAGCGACCGTCCATCAATTCTTCGCCAGACACTGGTTCCATGGCGGATATCAAGACCCGGGTGATTTACATACGGCTCGCTCTACAGGAACCCATCTGTCACTTTGAAGCCGCCGACAATTTCGCCATTCTGCCTCACAACTGCCAGAGTCTGGTCGAGATGGTTGCCAGCAGGCTCAAGTTTGATTTGGATGCCGTGTGTGAGTTGCCACTGGCAGAAGTGACGACAAACACTTTCAACACCAACAGCGGGCAGTCAAACAACTCGAGACGCAACCTTTTTCGCTCACAAAACTACCACAGCTCGTCCACCAAGAAGATCTGTTCCGTTCGGAGTGCACTCACGGATTTCCTCGAGATCCACTCGATTTCACGCGAATTCATTCGACAAATCGCCGATTTTGCCAAAGCTCCCAAAGAACGGGAACACCTCGAACGCTTGGCGTCGACCGATGGCTCCCAGGAATTCAATCGCTTGTTCAATGCACAACATGCCAACTTGCTGGTGCTGTTGAACCTCGCGCCGAGTCTGACGATCAAATTCGAAGAGTTTATCAACATCACGCCCATCATGAAGCCGCGCTGCTACACGATCGCGTCTTCTCCTCTGCAAGACTCCAAGAAGATCGATTTGGTCATCAGCATTCGCCAAGAAGCTATGGGACTCATGTTGCAATATCTCGTAGAATTGCTGGGCCGGTTGCGAATGCTTCCGCAACAGCAAACACGAGAGCAGCAAGAACAGCAACTTGTCGATCACCAACAGCATGAAGAACAACGAATGCAGATGTTACACGACCAGTCCAATCTCTGCCAGGATGCAATGACTCTCGTTACATCTTTTGGAGAAGGCAGTGCGGATGGTAGTGCTCCACACCCAATCATGGCTTCTGCTGGTACCAACGCAACCACCAACCCAGGGACTTTGGCACAATCAAATGCACATCTTCCACAAGCCACGTATTGGTGTGGTCGCATGATCACCACACAGGGTCCAGTTGTTCGAGGATTTGTCTTCCCGTCACGATTTCGTGTACCAACCAACCCGCAGGCACCGCTGGTGATGATCGCCAATGGGGCAGGCATCGCACCAATGCGAGCGGTTTTGCTACACCGGCAGTTGATGAACGCCACCAGCAAGACGGGCCACCAAGGGGACTCCGAGTCTCAGACTCAGGAGAGTCTTTTGCAGCCATTAAATACCCCGCCTGGTGTGGTGATTCTGTTCTATGGCTGTCGCAATCGTCGCTCGATTCTTTTCCAGAACGAGCTGTCAGACTTGGACAAGACTGGTCTCATCAGCTTGCGATTGGCCTTTTCCAGAGACTCCGAAGCATCATCATCTCAATACGTGCAGGATTTGCTGGCGAGAGACTTGAGCGAAGTGGTAGCGTTATTGTTGAGCAGCAACGAGAGCAGGATCTTGGTGTGTGGAAGCGTGGATATGGCCAAAGCGACGCGAAAGCTCTTTGAAGCCCATGGCAAAGCCAGGGCGACCGAGAATAACGCAGTCATGACCTGGTTTGATGCCATGCGCCAGTCCTGTCGCTACGTCGAGGAAGCATGGTCGTGATATCAACCAGGTGACCGTATGGTACAACAGGAAGCGGCACTGGCAGCGGCTGGCACTCTGCAAAACTACAGGATGGAGCTGTTAGCCGATTAAACGCACGGCACACGAGGTTGTGCAAGCGTCACCTCGGTTTCGTGGCACCCAGTGCTGAATCGCTTCCCCAACTTGTCTGGTTAGTCTTCATTCTCGAGAATGAGTAGAGGACGAGTGAGTTATTTGAGCGAGATACGAGACGACCCAATAGTTTCCAGCCAAAACAGTGTTGTTGTTTCTCCAATGACTCGCCTGTGAGTGCACCATACTCTCTGCAACTTCTTGACTACAACGATTGGTGCCATGATCGTAAACGTTTTGGTTTCTAACGGTGTTCAAACCCCATGTGGGGGTCGAAGCGGATCTGACCCTTCCGTCAGACATGTCGAGGTGCGGTCACAAGCCCCCCTCCCCCCCATAACCCACGAACAACCAAGCACCAAGAGTCCTACTCTCCAAGTTTCTCATTGGATCAATTCGGGAAAGAACACACGACACGTGTTCTGATGCACTGTTTGCGCAAGAGTTGCCTGATCTTCGCCACGCGCAGCACTGATCACTTCCAAGACTTGGCTGGTGCATCGTTAAAAAAGCAGAAGCAGACACCGACGAAGTCAGAAAGACAATACAGAGTCTCCACATCAAGCTGTCCTTTGTTTCAATGACTCACACGAGTGTGCAGGGCTCGTTTCGGCTCTTGACCATGGAGTTGGTGTCGTGTTTCTCTGCCTTTTTGGAGGTCCATTTGGTTTTGACATGTTGAAAGCCCGCGTGGGTCGCACGGATATCACACCATGGAGCATCTGTCAGGATCACATCGTGGACTCACCACGCGTCAGCCAGCCACGGCTATTCCCATGGATCCCATTATACAATCATCCGCACGTACCAGTTTCAATCATGAGTCGATTCGATGGAATGGAGCACATGGCGTCGATATTCTCCTGGGTCTTCAACGAGCAGCCGTTGATTCCTACCCAGTTCCAGTGCAAGTTGAGTAGATCTGGGACGAGACGCCATCCGTTACTCAGTGGTGGGCTCACCAATGTACAGGTCCAATTGCAGAAGCTCCTGGGCTTCTTGCACGGTTCCCGTGAAGGAATGCACGACACCATGACGGAAACGATGGCGGTTTTTCTTGATCATCGCTAGTAGAACACGCCCAGTTTCATCATCTCACCCCAGTCCCACAGCCATCGAGTTATCCCCCCCAGAACCTCTCACCATAAAAGTCTCCATCCGTGTTGCGATTGTGAAGAAACATGGGCAATTGGGTCTTTTCGGCCAACTCGAATTGCCTTTCAAGGAATTCCAATTGGGTCTCTTTGTCACAAAACTGCAGTCGATCGTAATCCAGTCCGCACTCGCCAATGGCCACCACATTGCCGGCCTGTTGGCCCTCTTGACAGAGTTGTAGAAGCGCATCCAGGTACAATTGAGGATCGTTGCCAAATTCATTGGTTCGAAATTCACTGCAGCGGGTCGGGTGCACGCCGACGGTGCTAAACAATTGAGGAAAAGGCTTGTTGGGATCGTTGGTGGCACGAACGAGCTCCAATGCGTGGCGACTCTCGGACAAGGAGCCACCTACATGCAAAGCAAGCATGTGATTATACACGCCTCGAGTTCGAAGGAGGCGATCTGGTGTTTCAGCCAGGAGCTGGAGAATGGCTCACCGGTCACAATGATCTTGTCCACCCCGGATTGCTTGGCGCGTTGCAGCACCACCTTGAAATCGTCCTATCGGGCCCAGCAAGCTGGCTTAGCGACATCGTGGCAAAGAAAAGGAGACATATAGATGCAAAGTCTACTGCCCACTCACCGAATGGCGTTGTTTCTCTCGATAGATTCCCCTGAAGACAGGATCCGTGAGATTCGCCCCAATGTCGATTAGCATGCTGAGTCGCTTAAGTGCCATGCAAATCAGCTATCGATCCCGAATCGTACCATAGCTGTGACCAGAAAGCGATGTGTGTCCGGGAGGATTTCAGCTATAATCCCCATCCCAAACTCTCCACCAATCAGCGTCGCATCTATCTTTCTCTCGAACGTTGATTGGTTGGATTTTAAATAAGCGCTACCCTTGATTCTTTCTCACTTCACACAAAGGCGGGTTACGGGTTCAATCCACTACACCTCAAGTGCCCACCCATCCCAATAGTGCCAACAAATAGTGCAAGCAAAAGCCACACTGTGACTGTGACTCTCCAGGCTCTCCAACGTGGCCAACAGCAACAAGCAAGACAGCACCAAACGCCCAACGGATCTACCTGCGCCTGCGCGCTTGATCGTTTGCGCTCGCCAGGGTGTGTCAAACTAACCACGTATCCCCACTCGGCCCATTGCCGTTAGCAAGCGCAAAAGCGCTGAGTGAGGTTAAGTAATAGAGGAGGTGGCTGTTTACGAACCGCCCCCGTTTAGGTTTTAAGTCCCAACAACCCTTTAGCCATGGCCCGCGGACGCTGGCTGTCGGACGAAGAGCGTGCACAGATTCTGATTCTGAAAAACGACGGACTGAGTGTGCATGCGATCGCCGAGCGCATGAATCGCAGTCAGCATTTTGTGTCGCGCATCGTCAACAATCCAGAGGAAGTACGTCAGCGTAAACCACGCGGTCGACCGCCCAAGAAGCTACAGCAGCAGCAGCAGCAGCAACAACAACAACAACAACAACAGCTTCTTCAACAGCAGCAACAACAACAACAGACCATCGAATTGCCCAACGCATCGGCCCACTCGCCAGAGTCTAGTTCCACCGATACGGAAAAGAATGATGGTAAATCCACTGCTGCTCCATGCGACAGATTGGACCAGTGCCGTGGTTGGCCCACTGACTGGCTTTGTGCTGTGTCTCTCTTGAAGCCTTGAAGCACTCACTCAAGCTCAAACCGCTTCAAGCCAAGAGTCAACTAAAACTGTCGCCCACTTCGGCTCGTTTCTCGACCATCTTGCCGAAAGCCAGCGATGCAGGCTTTGGGTCCCATGGCTCCCTGGCTTCGTGGCCTCGCCAAGTGGCGATGGCTGGTCTGAGTGGGGTACAACGAGCAGAAGAAGACTTGCGGCAAGACGAAGACGTTGAATCAAATGCGGCAGCAGCAATCGAAGAGCAAGAAGACGGAATGACGAACTTTGCCATTGCACAAGAAGAGCAAGGAGCAGCCAATAGTCACAAGATCGCAGCCAGTGATCGAACGTCAATGGCACGAACCAATTATTGTCCGTTACCGCATAGCAACGCAACACGACCTCGCTTTCGAAAAGCTGCTGGTGATAGTAATGCTGGGATTGCTACTCCCGTCGGCTTATCAAGGCATCGCACCCATTCGAGCGATGGCAGTGGATGGATGATGCACGTGGTGGAGGAAATGGAGCACAAGGCGCGTGCATTGAGCCACGTTCATATCGATGCTTCCAACGGCGATGGATTTGATTTCTACGTGGAGAAGTTTCTTCAAATGGTGATGAAATTCAAAGCCGAAGTGGCCATTTTGCAACTGGAACAACAACGAGAGCAGCTTCATGGCGCACATCCATTACTTATGGCAACACCCGCAGCAGCGCCATCAGTGGCTATCACGTCGACTTCATCTACCAAGCGGGCTCACAGTGTGGCTGATGATGGCAGCGAAACAATGCCGCTTGCCAAAAAAACGAGGATTCAAGACACAAGTCGAGCCATGGCGACCATCACAGATGCCGATCCAACGGAGACAGCGACATCCACGACTACGACAGCATCAACACACAATGAAGCGAGATGTGCAGCAAATCAAGAAGAGCAACCGCAAGAAGAGCGCATCGCTGACTCTACAACACCTGAGATCAAGGTTGAGAACGAAGATGGCGAAGATCAAGAGAATGGGAACGTCCATGACAACGATACCGATAATGTCAACGAGAAAGACAATGAGGAAACCAATGCCAATGTCACAGCTGCCAACGCACAACAAGAAGGCCACGATGGCCAACAGCAGCTACAAGAAGAAGAGGAGCAAGACAAGGAGAATGAGCAATTGCAACAACTGAAAAAGACCAAGCTCTCGACCGAAGTCGCTTTGATGGCCATCCAGTTGGAAAAAGAAAAAGCGGAACTGCAACGCGAACACATTCGTAACAAGACGGAACTCGCATTGAGTCGCAAAAAACTCGCCGATGCGCAAGTTTCCCAGGAGGAAATGGACAAGATCTTACCAGTCGAACAAGAAGAATCCACTGGATGAGGGAGGTGCCACGAGAGTCAATCAGCGAGGGAGTGAAGGTTGCGTCCTTGGTGTTGTGATTGTTCCGTGTTCTGGCAATGGGTGTTCGGCCGTCTCTGCTTGCAAAAACCGTTGGTGTGAAGAGGCTGAAATCCTCTAAAGTCTTCCCATTGTTTTGGCATTTGAGTTTTCATTGGTTTTTTTACTCAATACGAGATCCCGCTTTGCTGTTGATCCTTGGAAAAAATCTCTATTCTGTGGTACAGACGGTAGTTGATGCGTGTTGCATTGGCTGGGGACTATGTCGAGCCAATGGGTTCACAACTCTTGGCCTTTTTGGTCACAAGACTCACAGCGGTTGATACTGCTTCTGGATCTATTCGCTCGCGCTTCAACGTGGAAGTTGAAGAAAGGATTGTTGCTTTGTCCTGGGATGGCACCACTTCGGTGGTGCTACTGGCTGGTTGTTGTTGGTGGAGTTTGGTGCCGATTTCGCCTAACACTTGATGGTTCTCGCTATTAATTGGTGGTGGAGCTGGTGTTGTCGGTGGTGAAGATGGATTCTTCTTCTTGAGATTGAGGGGACTGAGACTGAGGTTCTCACGAGGTGAAGAAGCGTCGGTTTTCCATGAAATATTGTTGAAAATACTCTTGTATTGCGGCGAAGACCGTGACTTCTTGTGAGGAAGCTTGGACAACCCATGCAAAAACAGCTTCGAGTCTTCCTCGTCGTCCATGCGCTTGCGCTCGGGTAACTTCAACTCTGGTTCTTCTGGCTGGTCGGCTGCAGAGCTGTTTTGGTCAGCTTTGCTGTCAGCTGCTTTGCTGGGCTCCGATTCTTCGTCATCTTTGTAATCCACGAGCTTTGGTAGCACCATTGGCACACTTGATTCCGTGTCCGGTGATCGGCACGTGATCTCATTCTCGCTGAGACTGCTCTCGTCCAGTGTTGTCGAATCGTCTTTTCGATCCCAATACAAACGATCTTCTTCGTCCACCACATTTTGCTTCATAAATGTTGTCACATCTGGCAGAGATCTTGCCGGTGCAGGCCCCACCACGCCTTCTGCTACCAGTTCCGCTTCATTTTCAGTCTCAAAAATCTCGTGGAATCTTGCTTTCAGGGCGTCAAATACCATCGGGCATTCGTTTCGATGGCTCTCGAAAAACTTGTTGTAAATATGTTCAATGAGCATTCGCAGTTTGGTCTGTTCGATCAGACACCCGTTAGCAACAGAATGACGCGTGCTTTGCTTGCTCAGAACATCAATACCTTCTCAATAAACGACAAGAGTTCCAAAATGGCCGAACTCACAGCACAGGAACGTTTGCCACCTGTTCGTAATTGCATCATGACTGGAGTGAAGAGAGCATTGGACGTGAGAAACCGAGAGAAAAACGATTCTGCTCTTGCTGCGCACGCGCGCATAAACTTCACGGCGTCTGGTCAACAGCAACAAAAAAGAAGTGAGCAGATATGTCAACCCACACTTGACATGCCAAATCACGTGGACATACGAATGACGAAGAGCTTGTTCTTGGACTCGAGCATTTTCCGCACAAACTCGGCAATAGGTTGTCGCCCGAAAAAGTACTTGACACGATAGCCATGACATTCCGTGATAATGGTCAACAGTTCCATGATACGATCTTGCAAGGAGAAAAACACGGGATCCCCATCGTCCAGTGGAGCATACTTGAAAGGTTGCACAAGCCATTGAATGTAGTTGGGGTACAACACTTCCAAAAATCGATTATCTTGATTGTTCATGCCACTTGCTTGATTCGTGTTGACTTGAAACACTTCCTTGAACAACGTAAACAGCTGAAACCGGGTCGGCTCGTATTGTTCAAATGCATAAATCAACGCTGTGAACAGGGAAGAACCTGGTCGCCAGCAGATTCGGTCGTTGACTGTTTTCGGCGGCGCGATGCATTTGCCTTCGGATGACAAATAATGCCGTAACCGCTCTGGTCCGTGGTAATTCATGAGCGCGATCAGAATCTCCACAACCATAGAAATGTCTTCAATTCTCGAGTCGTTAGAGCCAAGAACACGTGCAAAACTCTCAAACACAACGCCTTCGGCAAAAATAATGTTGATCAAAGGCGTGAATACGGACGCGACTTGCATGCCACGAGACTGTTGTAGTTTGTCCAGTGGTCTGGTGGTACTGACCAGGTGAATTATCTCCTTCAACAATCCCAGACCATCGTGCACACTTTCATTCTGCTGAAGCACTTGTTTTCTGCCACCACAATCAAACACCACACAGGATATCAGTCAGGATCCACAGAGAAACCACCGCCACGAGTGAAAAATGCTGATACGATTCTGCACTCACAATTTCGGGACATAGTCGTCGGATTCCAAGATGTACATGAGAATGTGGTAACTGTTTTCATTCACGATATGCTCCAGGAGAATCACCGTGCAGTCTGGAAGGGACCGCGACAACACATTGTCCTTGATTACATGGATGCGATAGTTGAGATGCACACGCTCGACAACGCTGGGCTCTTTGATAGGCACGACCTGCAGCACCACGCACGCTTACATACCATTCTCTCGCATGGGCTTGGTGAATAAACAAGGAATCACACCTCTTTGAACCGCATGTTCGTCTCCAACGTCGATCGAAAATCGATCTCTTTGATCAAACCCGGGTTGTGACCAAACACACCGACCACAGACAGGAAGTTCGCGTCATTCAGCAGCATTTCAATCAGTTTGCGATCACAAAGCTCCACTGTTTTGTGAATTTCCGTGACCAACCGCACAGATGCAAACAAGGGAAAGAAAGAGCAAGACAGAGAGAGAGAATGCAACTGAGCCACAGGTGACGGTCATGCTCAAAGCAAATCAATCACAACCCACGTACTCATCGCGTAAAAGATGTTGAAGATTTGATGCAGCACTTGCTTGTCGTCGGCGTCGTCGCCTTCTTCCTGCATCTCTTCGGCCAAATCAAACACTCGCAACAACTTGGCGATATACGCTCCATTCTAATACACCAACCAAACTGTCACCTCTATCGCCCAGTTCACCAACACAGAAACAGCAACAAGCAACGCATTGCCCACATACATCGGCCAGCAGATCGCGAACAATTTTGCTGCGCACAGTGGTGGAAAACGCTGTTTTCAGCAGCACCAAAAGTTCCGGAAGCTTTTCCACTTCGCAGGGCGGTAGTTCTGTGGAGCTGTTGCTACCCACCGCATCACCATCAGAGGTCAAACGTCATTATGGTTTTCCTATCAGCCGAGTGCATAAGAAAAACGAGTTCCATACGTACTCTTCTTTCGATCTCTCACGAAAGTCCATATCGGTGATCAAGAGTTTCGGGGTGGCGATCAGTTCATCGGTCACGGAAGACGACGACGAAGAAGAGGCGGAAATGGAAGTGAGTAGTTTCTCCATCGTCTCTCTCTCTCGCGCGCGCGCTCTCTCTCTCCTTCTTTCTTCCTCTTCCTTCCTTCCTTCCTTTTTTTTCCTTCCCAAGTGCGAAAGAAGGCCACTCGTTGGGTTGCGCTTGAAGCCGTTGCCTTTGCCGCCTCGCCAGAAAGCTTGAAAAGAGAACCCGCGCACTACTTGACCTCACTCGATTGGCTTTTTTCCCACCGTTTGGGACCCAGTCAAAGAGCTATTCTTGCCCAACAGGAAGGATTTCTATTCTATTTCGTACGTCACGGAATGATGGTCTGTAGCGACCAAGACGTCAACCCAACGGCAACTCTACCAAATCAAAGAGGTACCGATTTGGATGAACTTGCTAGGATTATGGGGAGAGGTGTGACTTTACATGTGTTTTAACCAATGCATCTGCTCAGGCAGTTATATAGAGTATGGCAGGGTGCAAAGGTAATCTGGATTTTGCACCAATCAGCGCGGGGGATTTAGAAATTGGTTTCTAATTTGGCTTTGCCGTTTCTAAAGCAGCGTGGAGATTTGTTGTCACCTTGCATGCCCAGCCGCCGATTGATGCAGTAGCAAATCATACGAGATGGCGAGTGGTGACTTTGCACATCTTCAGCCAGAGAATGCGGAAGTGGAGCGGTCTCTTTTGGCGCAAGAGGTTGGTCGTCACTTGTTGCTGTTGTTGTTGCTTTTTTCATGTGCAATGGCTGGGGACCAACTGACAGACGTCATGGGCTTGCGAGCAGGTGGAAAGTCTACGCACGAAATGCGGTCTTCGTCAAGTCGATGTGTCCAAGGAATGCGGCGTCAATGCCAGTATGCTCTCACAATGGATGCTTGGAAGATACAAAGGAAATGTTGCGCGAGTACGTCCTTGTGTTTGTTCGAGTTGACTGTGGTTGTTTGTGCCTCCATGACCATTCTCTTGGCGCGATTTTCCACATTGGTGCCAACAGATCAATGGTTTGATGGAGTCGTGGCTCATTCGGAGACGTGGAGGCAAACCGATGGATAAAAGCAGTCTTTGTGAGTGTTGTGAGCTGCTTTTGATATTTGGATAATCGGTTTTCGGGAGTTTTGGACTGAAGATGGAAATGCCCATCGTTGATGCTTTTCAGTCATGTCGTCGTCCGGTGGATCTCCAAAGCTCAAACGAAAGCTGGAAGAGATCAATGAAGCGAGAAATCGAACCAAAAGGTTGCGAGTTGGCTTTGTGGCGTTGCCGGACAAAAAAGACCATCTAACGATGCACTTGCGGTCACTCAGGAAGAATAATCTGGTCTTTGCTCAGAGACGACTGTATCACTACCCCAAGGTACAAGCTGCGATTTAATGCCTCGTAGATGTGCGCATCGTCCTATTAATGAGTTGTTCACACGCTTCTTAGTCTGTTCCGCGAGGAACGTATCTGGTGCCCATTCGTCTGGATATCGATGTCGAAGGGTATCGCTTTATCGACTCTTTCACGTGGAATATGTCAGTGTTTTGTTGCCATGGATTCTGGATGCTCATCAACCGTGCACGGCTACCTTTAGTGACGTTTCACTGTTTGCCTGCCTCTATGCAAGTTATGAGAAAGACTACACGTTTGAGACATTTGCGGCCTCACTTGTACGAGATTTGGACTTACCCGATTGTTTCTATCGACGAATAGCAGACTCCATCGAGGCGCAGGTTGGAAGCTTCTGCATGTGGCTACCATTCTTGTTATCAAGATATGTTCTCATTCCAAGGGCTCTGGAATGTAAATAGGTTGAAAGAGCCAAACGATTACTACCGTGGAGCGGTGCAGTGGTTGCAGAGAGCCTTCATCCCATTTCGCTCAACATTCGGCTGAACGACACCATTCTCATCGATAGATTTGAGGTCTGGTTCCTGTTGCATCCAAGAGAGTTCCACTATTGTCCTAAGACTGACGCACCGTGCGCACTTTGACTGTTGTGATGACGTTTGCTTAGTGGGATTTGAGTAACAGCACAAACGATCCAGAGGTTTTCGCTAGAACAATGTGTCAGGAACTGGTACTTTGAGCCGCAGATCTCCAATGACTGCAATCCATCAAGAACCCGTGACTGACTGCAATCATGATGCCTTGAGAAGGGTCTCAGCGGTGAATTTGCAGCCCAGATTGCTCTGTCCATTCGCGAGCAACTTCGAGATTACTCTAGAGTGAGTTCATGCGCTGGCGGCATTCGGAGCACTGGTCATCTTACTCGTCTGGCATTCCTGTGAGTAGCTCATTCGCGAAGGTCTTCGTGAGCGAGTGTCACGGCTCCCACCAGTTACGATGGCTCTCCGTGATCCGTCTGAAGCGTCGACGTGGGAAGCGAAGGTCCGATATGTGCTCGCCGATGACATTGCACAACTGGAGCGAGAAGATTACAAACGAACTCGGCCGCATTCCCAAGCGATTCTGGCGCCAACGCCTGTCAAGGCAACACCGACAGCACGACCAAATCGCCCACCAAAGCCAGTCAACACGTTTCTGATGTTTTGTCGGTGCGTTATCTTGAGGATCATCGAGATGTGATGTTGAAGGCTCTGAGCATGGGAATGGTGATACATTTAGTGAATGGCGCAAGAAGATCATGTTGGAGAACCCCAACATCAATGCAAAAGACGCGTCAAGGATTCTAGGCGAGAGGTGGCAGAAACTCACGGACCAGGAACGAGCCAGGTACTGATGACATGGCCCAGGAAAGGACTGGAAGTGGAGAATTGACGGTGACTCAATGGACAGCTATCAACCACTCACAGACAAAGAGAACGAGCGACGCATGCTGGAGTGGCAAATGAAGCAGAATCCGCAGGCTCCCACAATCGCACCAACAGGTTCTCCTTCTTCCACAGCAGCACAGTTGACTGTCCCCACTGCTGGGTCAACCGAGAAAGATGCTGGAGTAGATGTCGATGAAGAAGAAGCTGCAGTTGAGGCTGGAGCAGAAACCGAGGCAGATGGTGAAGAAGGTGAGCGAGAGCATGACAACGAAACAGAAGAAGACGCCGAGACTGGAAGCGAAGATACGGATGAGAACGAGGACAATGACATCGAGTCTGCGGAGGGATAACAGATGACATCGATGGCCTCTTTGTTGACGTTTGCCGCACTGCAGCTGACTGTTTTTGTTTTCGCACCATATAAATACAAACTCATCTACCAGTAGCCCGCCAAAGACTCCTCTACTTGATATCTCACTGCAGGTTGGACGTTGATTGCTCGTCATCGGAGGGTGGCAAAGCGCGCCATTTGGACTGGTAGTAGTGGTTTTCAAGTTCGAAGAGAGCCGAACCAATGTCAGAGTTTAAATGTGCGATCTGCGCGTCTACATCGTCGATTCTGCTCATAGTGTACGCACGATGCAATCATTGCATTCATAAGTACAGCCAGTCAATTGAGAAGTGCATCCAATCAGAAAAGCCATAATACCGTTTGGCTAGTTCATCAATGGTGGAGTCCACGCTCTGGTTCATGCCTTCAAAATCACCAAGAGCCACGGCCATCTTCATTTCCGACACCAGTTTTAACAGTGCCTCGCTCGCATGGACCTGGATCAGCCACCACCACGCGACGTTCAGGCGATTGTGTCCTGTTCATTTGGCAGAGAAGCAAGCGTACCAGTGTGGTGGCGTAGATAGAACTCTGATAGGCTTCTCGTGCAGTGTTGGTTTTGTCTTTGATTTGCGCCGTCTTGAGCAAACCCTTGAAGTTTTCCACCAGCTTCTCCACATTGTTGTCTAAGCGCTGACGATACTCTTCCGCCATGGCTTCCTTGCTTCCTGTTGCCACGAAAGACCCAATTGGGATTGGGTTGGGATCGACGTGGTCCACATCATTCCACACTGATCGCCTTTTGAGAAAATGGTGCCAAGGACACCTGTATTTGGAACCTCAAGCCATCATGTCCCACAGTCTGATCAGGGCCACGTCGCTTGGGTCGGCAGCCCATCAGGTGTCATTGACTATCATATTTCACAGGTGAACGACAGTACCGTTTCACGTCACTTTCCACGTCAGGATCAAAACGATGGTTTTTTTCGTGGTGGTACACCAGACCCCCACCATCATCGCATGGGCACACGGTGCCATTTGGTGCCATGCGAAAGGCATTGGCCGCCATCACCATCTCTCTCGTCTTTCCGTCACCCTCGTTATGTAACTTCAGTTCTTTTCTTCTCGCTTCTCGTAGGGAATGGCACGCGTTGATGATCCCAACAGTGGGAAGAGGAGATAAGACAGAGAGAAAGAGAGAGTGATGCCAAGGTCATCAAACAAGTCGACGAGTGTTCAGCTCTGGCAAATGGGCTCTGGTTCTCGTAGGTTTCGTGCTGAAGGCGACACTGTCCGACCTCTCGAAGCTTATCTCAGTTTCACAACCATCGAAGGGGATCAGGGGACCAGGGGACCAGGCAGAAGGCACACCCAAACACACGGGGGTTATGAACTTGTAGAGGGACCTCGCGCGTTCCTAAAGCTCCAAAGCGATTTGCCAAACGAAACACCCCCAGCATCACACTTGCCTTTCGCCTGCTTTGCTTCGATTTCTTGTCATTTTGCCTCTTCGGAATCCAAAAAGCCACTTGAAGGCGAAGAGTATCATTTGAGTACCGTATACCCCATCGGTACGTACAGTGCGAATACCGTACAAAACCGATCCATACGGTTTCGATCAGGTAAGCTACTTCACAATCACCATCCACACCATGTCCACACCAAATCCATGACAGCATACTGATTGCAAGAGCAATCGCTGAAACTGGATACCTGCATGAATGAATCACATTGGCATTTCTGTTGAGGAAACTCTGAAACCGGATGGTCCTTTCAGAACTGATTGGCCCTGCCAAAGACAGCAAACCGTCATTTGGTGTTCTTGGGTTTGTCTGGAATCATTCAGCAATTTGCATTGTCAAGGCCACAAACGTCTCGACCCGCCGAGAATCCAGCTAACTCCCACAAAAGGTTAGTGGCACGAAATGGCCCACAGTGAATGGCGCGCGCCCTTGATGGATGGCACATGGCACAAAGCATGGCATGGCATGGCATGGCATGGCATAACAAGCAAGAGCTTGCAGCAATTGTGATCCCAAGGCAAAGAGCTTGAAGTGGAGCGGCACGTTCCTGCGCTGTTTTCAACCAGGCGACAAATGACTTGTGTTGACTGCTGGATGGCGCACTGATTTGACTTGCAACGCCATCAGTTTGCCGTCATTGCTCCTGCATGCTGATATGTGCCATGGCATCTTGCTTCTTGCGCTTGCTGTGCCATCATCCTTGTAGGCTTCAGTAGTGCTGACATTCTCCCTCGCTGTGCTGTAGGTAAAAGCCAAAAGAAGATGCATGCGAAAGCTTCGTTGACTTCTCTCGGTCGCGCTGTGTTGCGACAAACCAGCCGAAGCAAATCGACGGCGGCGGCCGCCGCGGCCGTCATGGAGACTTCGCGTCCCATGACCTCGAGTTTGTCCTTGTTGGAGACGCTCAAGGAACAAATCCCCGAGCGCCAGGAAGCGCTGAAGAAGCTCAAGGCCGACCACGGTGACAAGGGGCTCGGCACGGTCACGGTCGACCAAGTGCTCGGTGGCGCGCGCGGCATCAAATCGCTTTTGTGGGAGACGTCGCTGCTGGATGCTGAAGAAGGCATTCGCTTCCGTGGGTACACCATTCCTGAACTGCAGCAAAAGCTTCCGTCCCACACGGTCGGCGGCGAACCGTATCCGGAAGGTCTGCTCTGGCTGTTGTTGACCGGCGAGATCCCCACTTTGGACCAAGTGCGCAGCGTCACGGCGGAATTGCACCAACGTGCCAAAGTGCCGGCCCATGTGCGCAAGTTGATCTTGGATCTCAAGCACGCCCACCCGATGACCCAGTTGTCGGCCGCCGTCACGGCCATGAACACGGAGAGTGTGTTTGCGCGCAAGTACGCCGAAGGCATCCACAAATCGACGTACTGGGAGTACACCTACGAAGACATGCTCAACGTGATTGCCAAGCTCCCTGAAGTTGCAGCGCTGATCTACCGCAACACGTACTTCCACGAACCTTTCTTGGGCGCCAAATACGACGACACCATTGATTATTCAGCCAATTTCTGCCGGATGCTTGGCTTTTCGGACCCCGAATTCGACGAGTTGATGCGTTTGTACCTGGTGATCCACAGTGACCACGAAGGTGGCAATGCCAGTGCCCACACCACCCACTTGGTCGGCTCCACGCTTGCGGATCCGTACCTCTCGTTAGGCGCCGGTTTGAACGCTTTGGCTGGCCCCTTGCACGGTTTGGCCAACCAGGAAGTGCTGCGGTTCATTCTGGGCCTGCAAGAGACTTTCCACTCCAAGGGTCTGACCGTCACGCCCGAGAACATCACCGAGTACGCATGGGAGACGCTGAACGCCGGTAAGGTGATTCCCGGCTACGGCCACGCGGTGTTGCGTAAGACAGATCCTCGCTACACTTCGCAACGTGAGTTCGGTCTCAAGTACATGCCCCACGATGAATTGTTCCGAATCGTCGACACCATCTATCAAGTCATGCCCGACATTTTGACCCAACACGGCAAGACCAAGAATCCATACCCGAACGTCGATTCACACTCGGGTGTGCTGCTGCAGTATTATGGTTTGACCCATGAGACGTATTACACGGTGCTCTTTGGTGTCTCTCGTGCCATGGGCGTGTTGTCGCAATTGTTCTGGGACCGTGCATTGGGTCTGCCGCTGGAACGTCCCAAGTCGATCACCAGCGAGTGGATCAAGAACCACTTTGAGAAGAAGCAGTAAGTTGTAGAATTTGGATATTGCGAGGGCATGTGGGGCCGAGGAAGAGGCGGCGGCGGCGTCGAGACACGTAGGAAGGAGCTTTGTTTTTTTTTTCCGGCTGTGTGTTTTGTCTTTAAAGAAGAAAACAAACTCTAGTTTAGTATGCTTTTGGCCTTTGGGTAGTTGCTGTTTCTGCGTCTTTATTGAGGTACACAACAATGTCCATTCGGTGGTGTGATGCAACATCATGCTTAGCCATCACAAGAAGCCGACATGTCACTGGTTGGTGGCTCGTGGTCGCTCCATTTTGCTCGTGGGATGGATCGCAAGAAACTGAAGTGACTCATAGCAAGCGTAGGACCATTTGGCCACGTACACTTTTTGCTTGGGAGTTCCCACAAGGAGCTGACGATGAGCTCAACTGGCTTTTCGAAAAACGCAAATGGGTGGTCGAGAGCTCATTCATCCATCAAGTCCATCCCAACCCGACCAAAACCGGAAAGGAAGGGGCGTCCTACCTTGGTCTGGCCGTCAGTGAAGCTCTGTCTGACAGCAGCCGGATTCGTCATCTTGGTGCTGTCGTGCAATCGCGAGTTGCAACAGTTGGGGAGTTCACCCCGTCCATCATTCAGTCCACACACACTCGGGCGACAGACAGACAGGCAGGCAGTCACCCTGACCCCACATCAATCGCGTGATGCACTCACTCGCTCGGCACCAGACGATGGCGACAAATTGCGCCATCGATGCGAAAACGAGTTCTGCGATGGATCTTCAGAGCCAAAAGACGTGTTTTTCTGCAAGAAATGACGAAAGCACTGACCTGCGCTGCGTTTCTTGAAGTTGAAGTTGCAAGTACGGTGGCAACGTCGTCTCTTTGTCCGACTCGGACGAGCAATTCACCTCGGTTGCCATTGGTGACCCTCAACCACTACCATCCGCAATCGAGTCATCTATGACAGGATGGAGCTTTCCTCGATGACAGGTTCACCGGCTGCAACAACACCACCCGAGTGCGAGTCCACATTCGGATACGGATTCTTGGTCTTGCCGTGCTGCTTGAGGATGCCCGGCATCACCTGGTAGATGGTGTCCACGATCTGAAAC
>JAMFLO010000269.1:0-47884 GCA_027475765.1 Paralagenidium karlingii
TCAGTGCAACTGCCATTCAAAAAGCCGAGGAGTGACGTCAGATCACGGGAGGAATTGCCTCTATTGTGTGATCCAACTGAACTCTCTTTGGATACAAGAGCAAGTTTTGTGAATATTTCTTGTCGAAAGTGGATTTTAGTTGTCACTTTTAAAGTCTACTACACGACACGTTGGTGAAGCGGAGAACACGCCCGAAGAGATTGCAGAGCTGCGAGAAATCCTGGAGAAACACAAGAAGATTCTTATTATCTCGGCTAACGCTCTTCCCCCACCGGCAAGGGGCATCGTGTGTGATATCGATGTCGGTGACAACAAACCTGAAGCGCAGCGTGCGAGGCGGGTGCCACCACATCTCATGAGCAAGTTGTATGACCTGCTGTTGGGTCTTTTGCGTGCTGGATTGGTTCGGTTCTCCAAGTCGCCGTGGGCTTCACCTATCGTTGTTGAGATGAAAAAGAATGGGAAAGACATCAGACTCTGCATCGACTACAGATAAGTCAACTTACTTACCAAGCTTATGGTGTACTCGATGCCGCTGATTGAAGACCTGCTGGACAATCTTGACTCGACGATGTGGTTCTGTTCAATGGACAATGCTTCCGGGTACTGGGCTGTGCCGATGACCGCTCGCGCACGACAGATCTCTGCTTTCATCTGCCCGCTTGGGCACTTCGAATGGACTCGAATGGCACAGTGACTGAAAAACTCCCCCCCCCCCCCCAGATTTATCAACGCATGATTGACAATGCATTGTCGGGTTTCGTGAAACGTGTGCAAGGCACACTGACAATGGAACTAACATGTGCTATCGTAGACGAGTGTATGTGGCGTTCCTGATTCTTTGCCGCCGGCGCGCCACCGGAGGTCAAGTTCAAGGGTCTCGTGACAGCGATCATAAGACACCCAGTAGAGATAACTCAATGTCGTCAAGTCCACATTAGTACTGTCTGCATTTGTTTAGGTACGAATTGATATTTCATGTGTACTGTTAAGATAGTAGATCCCAGCTGTTCTCAATGGAAAACGAACCGCTCAGAAAGCGAGTTTTCGATGCTGGCCAACTCTTCTTCGTCATGGATTTTTATCCGATTGCCAACGAGTCATTTGATGTCGATTTCATCAAGAAGAATCGCCAGAAGGTCAAATCGTCGCCAAGAAGACCTCGTGGAACAGCGTCATCGTTATTCACACGGGATCGAACCAATCTCATAGCCGTCAATACAGCATGGTCAGCCTTGGTTCCAAGTCACAATGGTCGAACTGTTGATCCTGAGCATCCTCAAGCCATGAGAATTCGGAAAGAACTTGGCAACTGAGGCGTTGAGTAAGCGCTGAAGAATCATTCGACAAACACAATCGGGCTGCATTTGGTCAAACATTGCAGAGTTGTGGTCTCAAGCTCCTGCCATGCATTGCCGTCAACAGTTCACCTAGATCACAACAACTGGATCTAGATGCAAACCACTAACTCACAAAGAAAACGTTGCAGTTGGTTTGCCGGCGCGCATTGCGGTTTGAATAGGAGCGATACGCCACAAGGATGTCCAATCCCACAGTAGATGATCACGGCCCAAAGTAGCTTTTACGAGGGCCAAGAAGGAGTTGGTGAGTTCATGGTGACCGCAGGTTTCGTGGGAACATCATCTAATGGCTTTTGGATTGGCATTGGTAACAATGCGCTCGCGGCTCGCGTCGGAGTTCTAGAGCTGCTAGCGAGCGTTCCAGAGGTCGTGGTCATCGTCTTCTGAGCACGTGGTTTCTTGCGTTGCACCAAACCTTTGGTCATCTGCAGTGACAACAGCAACTGGAAATGTGGCAGGATGGCCACCAAGACCTTTCGTACGAGTCCAACAGAAGTTCATTGAGTTGATGAATGACCTGCGAGATCCATTCGTCGTCGAGGAAGAGCTTTTGAAACTTGAACCCGAAGATTGGATCGTAGTTTTGATAGTAGGGAGACACAATCAGAGCGGCAGGACCACGACCGAGATTGAGCCAACAGTCACACAACACGCAGAACAATCGTTGGCGAGGCAAATCCTTGGGGATCAGTGCCCGAATCAACGGCGTCGAGAGACAATTAAGGCAGCACACGAGCACTGCCACCGTGTTGGTCGTGGTCGAGAGCACATAGTGACGCATTTGATAGCATTGATGCGTCTGGTACCCGATTTGAGTGAGCTCTTGGACCATGAAGAACGTGTCAAAGTGGACACCTTGGATACTCAACGCCATCCACCCTTGTTGGCCATATTGCACCATGTTGACCCTGGACTGGAGCGTCTCCAACGTCTTTTTGCCCCAATAAGAAGACCAACGACCAAGTTTCCTGGCAGAAACAGGGTCCACAGCACTTGGCATTGAGGATCCTCTCCACCGGAGCCACTTGAAATACAAGCTGCCGGTGTCGAACAGACCCAACGACCATGAGCATGGCCATGACCAAATGCAACCCAGCGAGCAAGAGGAACACCCAAATCAGCCGCTTGAACTCTTGTTCTGGCAACAGATTGGTGTTGAGTTGCAGCCAATCCCACAGACTGGACTTCGGCAGCCACAAGTACAAACGGGCCACACCAACCAAGAAGATGCCATCGCATACGTACACCAACCATGTCATCATCCAACAGAAGCGAAAGAAGGAAGCACTTGTCAGGCTGACAAAGCCACGCGGAGCAAATCCTTGTGACAAAGAGTGCACCAAACCGCGCCAATGCCTTTGTCCACCGAGGTCCTTCGTGTGGCTTGGTGATGCTTTTGTTTTGCCGCACCAACCATACTCAAGGCCGGCAGTGTTCCTGGTGGCAAGTTCCCGCGCATTCTCACGTCACTTGGCATTTGTTGGCGTCGTTGCCTTGTCGAACCCGAACAAGCTTCCAACACGCACACTCTCCTGAGCTTGTAACGGCTACATCAATCAAGCATCCATGCCCACGAAAGACGCATCAAAGCAGAGCTTGCCATGCATTGGAAGGTATCCTCTCGTGGATGCTCAGACGTTGCCCAACTCCATTTCTTGTGGAAGCCAAAACTGAGAGAACAAATCCATCGAACAGCTGAAGTTTTGATATCGTGCTGCAACACTGGACACCTCCATCACTTTGTCACAAAACGGACTTCCCGTGGCAACGTGACTGACATAGTGCTCTCCTTGCTCTTCATGCGCAAGCGTCAACTCCATCATGGGCACCGGCACGTCGCTGACCAACGTGGCTTCATAAAGGAAAATGAACAGCTCCGTCATGTTGCCCAGCACTGGGGGAAGTTGTCTCAATGGGTTGCCCGATAGATACAAACCGTACAGGGTGGAAAGGCAGTTGGCAAACGCTGGATCGTCAATCCACTCGATTTGGTTGCTCACAAGAAACAGATCGGTCACGGCAGGCAGTGGCGGAAGTTCCGTGATCGAGGTGTGCGCGATGCTCAACACCTGCACAAACCGCCATTTGGTGTCCAGATCGTTCGGAAGAACTGTCAGATTCGTTTCTGCGATGGTGATCTCCTGCAGTGAAATTGGTAAATCGTCTCCAAGAAGCCCTTGCGGGAGGACGCCATCGTCACTCAAATTGGAGCGTACCAGGTACACGACATTCAACTCCGGATGGTCAATACTGTTGATTGCAGCGTCTGGTTCCCATCGGACAAGCGTTGAACTGTTGATCTCGAGCATGGTCAAACTGTGAAACATTTGAAGGTTGCTTGGGATCTCCAGCGCACTGCATTCGTTGAAAAGAATTCGAGCCACAAAGTTGGGTTCCATCTGGTCCAAGATGCGGGCGATTTCGTCGTGACTTCCAGTCATTTGTTGTTGACGGCAGTTGATTCTGATCACTCGGCAACTGAATTTGGACACAAACCACGGACTGACAAAGAACATGCAGTTGGCTTGTGCGAGAGCGTTGTGGTCGTTGCGGTCTTGATACCAGAGATGCACCGTAGCGATGCCAATGCCATAAAAGGTGACCAACCAGTGCATCCATGTGATCTGACGTCCCCATCGGCTCCGGAACTTGATAATCAAAGGCGTGGATGATGCTGGTGGATTCATGGCACAAGTGGACGATGAAGAGCGGACCGAGGATTCCTCGAGGTTTCTCGACGGTGGGGTTACATGATCACTTTGGATCGGCACGACGGACGTAGTTGTCGCTGCGAAAGTGGTCGCCAGATCCGGTTTGCGTTCCAACAACGATTGAATGGCACGAAGAGGCATAAACACTTGAATGTGCGGAAGTAGTGTCATGACAAGTCCAAATACGAGGCAACCACAAGCTGTTGGATCTGGTACGTGCCTTCCAGGTTCATGCCAGCATTTGCAAAGAACTCGACAGAAAAGTAGTGATTGAGTCCATCATAGAACTGATAGCACCGGCAAAAGATTAGCACGGGAACCACAATGCATTGAATCAGGTTCAACCACGCATCACAGAGCACGCACAAGACCCGCTGACGACGGAAATCTTTGGGAAACACCACACGAACCAAAGGTGTCGACAAACAATTGATTACACAGATTGCCACAGCAAAGCGGTTGATCACTGGCGAGGCCACCAAGCGACTCAACCAGTAGCACTGGTACGTCTGATAGACGACTTGCACCAGTTCTTGCAGCATAAACACTAGTTCAAAGTGCACACTGTTGATCCCCAAGTACTGCGTGTAGCTCCAACACCCTCGTAGACGCCGAATCGCTCGTTTGAATCTCTTGTGGATGATTATTTGCATTCGAACCACCCACTTGGCAACCGATGCCAACTTGAACGTGGTACACGGCTTCATGGAAGAAGCTCTCTTGAAAGAGAGTTGGCGCTCTTGAACCGACCATAGCACCATCAGCAGTGCCATCAAGAGATGCGCTGCGCCAAGAAGTGGAATCATCCAAAGCAGCGGCTTCAAGGATTCAAAGGGGAGACCAACCTTGAGATCCATAAACCAATACCGAAGGTCCGACCGCACCAACCACGAGTACAACCACGCCATCAAGAACAGAAACACCCCATGAACCACATAGATCAACCAAATGGCAATCCAAGCGAGATCATAGAGCATACCACGAGCACGTTTGATCACCACCACGGAAGTTCTTTTCAGTTGAACCGAAAGGGAGAACAACACGCTGGTTTGGGAGACGAGAAAACGCTGAGCCGTCGTGCTGAGTCGTTGTCTGCGCGTGTTGATGGGCTTTGTCTTCGTCGTCGCGATCCGTGTGATCGTAGGTGCTGGATGAACCATGTTGGGTCGATGGGTGGGCGAGAAAAAGGCACTCTCGCAGGGTGGCTGGTGTGCTTGCAGCAACCCCATGGCAATGGTTGCCGACCCTGATTGGCAGCGTTTGTGAAACCGCTTGTGGAGAAACGGAGAACAGATCTTGTTTGGACGTAGAACGCTGTACGTCCATCATGATCACACAAATTGTTGTGGGTGGATCTGAACAGCGATCAGGCCAACCATTCCAGTCCTTGCTCAGGCCCCGTGACAATCGCCACGAACTGCTGCTGCGATTCGTCATTCGGCCGGTATCTTGTCTTTAATCTCCGAGTCACCGGTTGACGTCACAACCAATACCATGCTCGCTGTTTGCGCCAGCCTACCCACGACGAACCTTAACGGAGCATCAAGCACAAGGTGTCAGGCGTTCGATCGTTTCTAGTCCAAATGAAAGACACGAGCCGCCCCACACAGATGGGATGAGTGGGTGGGTGGTCCATTGTCATTGCCGTCTCTTCTACGTCGACATTGGAGACGAAGAAGCTACATGACTCAAGGGTCACTCGTGCACTGTCTCGAACCCAATATGCCGCCGCGCCACGAGTGTGAGTTGGCACTATCGACTTTGGTGAATGGTGGATCGCTGGGTTGGTCGTATCGAGAATGGATTACACTCAACGGGACACCAAGTTCAAAGCTCGCGATTGAGATCCGTTTATTCATTTTGCAAACAAACACAAACACAAACAGCCGCCCACAGCCAGCCAGGACTGGTGGGATGGCGCAGCCACGACGAGACTAGATCCGCCATTCGGCTCCTTCGCGCTCTTCATCTTCTGGGGTGATGAATGGCAGATGGATCGATTTGATCATGACTTCGCCACAGAAAATGCACTCGGACGCGATAATCTCATCCAGTTTTTGTTGCACCATTTCTTTTTCCTGTGCAAGATTCTGTTGAGCTTGAGCTTGAGCTTCTTCCTGTGTTTGGGCAGCAGTCTTGCCGCCGCTAGCAGTCGACGTCAGTGATTTGCCAGCCAAAGCTGCTTTTTCCGACAGATTCAAGAATGGCATCGCAGCAAGTGAGCGCTGCAAGACGTTGTTGAAGCTAGTCGGCATCATTTCCTGGTTGTTTAGATCCTGCAACTTCTGAACCAGCTGCTTGACCGTTTGACGCTGGAAACTGTTGAGGTGCTTTTGCATTTCCTGTCTCAACGCCGTCGCATGGAACGCGTGCGAGCACGGAAACAAGTAGAACTCCTTGCCCAACAGATTCTGGCCAGTCAATTCACAGCGCTGGTTGCCCGACACAATTGCGACTCGCTTGCGCAATTGCTGCAGATCTTTACGAATCAACTCTGCTGATTGCGTGTAGTCTTGCATTTCATCTTTGAGTTGCTCGATGCGATCATTATAACTCTCCAGAGACTCGCAAATCTCTTTTTTGAAATCGTTGATGAGCACAAAATCTGGGAAAAAAGGCAGAATGTCTTCAATGCGTAGCACACCACTCTCTTTCAGAATACCCATCGCTTCTTTGATCTCGCCACCTGCATCAATCGTGTGTTTGGCAATCAAAGTCCACAATTTCTTTTTGATCTCTTCTTCTTCGGGCATATTAGCCATGTCTTTGGCAATGGTCACATCCACTTGCAGCGCTTTTTCCATGGCCTCTTGGTACAATCCCATGGCTGAGTAAATGTAGATGCATGCGCGGTTTTTTTCGTGTTGTGTGCACAAGCGCAAGGCAAACGCCACATCAAACAAATGCATTTGCTTGCCCTGCTGGTTCTTCTTGCTCAGGAATTTCATCAACAAGCGTTCATCAGGGTGCTTCACAAGCAAATACAACAGGTAATTGTGGATCGTCACATCTTGGCTTCCTTGTTTGATGGCAAACTTCAAGAAGCGGATGGCCAGTTCCAACACATAGCGTTTATGAGAAGAGGAAGCAGCCGCTTTTGAATTCGGTCCGACAGTTTCTTGATGCACGTGACGAACAATCGAAGGAATAAGCCGTGTGGGATTCAAAGTGGCTGCTTTTTTCCACGCTTCATACACTTCTTTTGGCTTGTGGAGGATCAGTTCTGGGGAATACTTGTAGTACAGTTCCTCAACCTTCGACGTCTCAACACTTTGCAACAACTCAATTGCAGCGTCATATTCGCCACGGTGCACATGGTACGTGACCACCTTTTCATAGTCTTCGATCAAAGTGGCATAGAAAACCAACTCATCGGTTCGACCGTG
This sequence comes from Paralagenidium karlingii, assembly GCA_027475765.1. Lineage (NCBI taxonomy): Eukaryota > Oomycota > Peronosporomycetes > Paralagenidium > Paralagenidium karlingii. The sequence goes on from JAMFLO010000269.1 coordinate 7,459, forward strand.
GCTTGCAATCAACTGGAAGGTTGTGGCAGGATCCAGTGAATGCTTTTGATCCTGCAAAAACTGCTTGAATTCAAACAACAGGTTGGCATGAGCGTCCACATCCTGCGCAGTACCCTTCAAGCGGTTGAACTGGTCCAAAAACAATTCCACCATCCACGAACAGATCACAGTGCGCTGGGTCTTGTCTTCTGCACCGAGTGATTTGAGTTTCTGGGACAAAAACAGACGAAGCGAGTCACTTGCATCTTTTTCAACAAATCGCAGTGCCACTTCCTCGAACGAGCGACTCGTCTTTGAATAAATGACGGCGGCGCGATCGAACTCATCGTGCTCAAAGTATTTATCGGCTTGTGCAGTCAACACCAATTGGCGTTCAAAGCCATGACGACATACAGCAAGCGCGTGCTCAAAGTAACGATCATCGCCGGCGGCACTATTGATGGCTTTGGTCAAGTACAGTTTCCACACATTACGATCTTCTTCGTTCATGACCACTTCAAAAATGCGGCGATCCGAATGGATCCAAATGGTGTTGAACGTCGGATCGAAAGCGATGCCGTGCAACGTCCCTGCACGGGAGTCAAATCGTTCTTCAAGGACGGTCTTGTTGTCCAGTTTGCAAATCACTTGCACATGGCGAGCAAACAGAAGCACCACGTGGTATTCGGTGACTGCCAGTGCCATCGGGGTCTTCGACGATGAAGACGACGAGTGTCTACCCGAAGGTTTGGGATACGACAACAAGTCACAGCCAGTCGTGATGTTGTCTGCATTGCTTCCAGTGCCAAACACCAGTTCACCATGGTACACTCCTTCGCCTGTCAGAATACCAAAGCACTTTGCTTTTTCTCGTTCTTGCTTGCAGAAAAACTGCAATTGTGCATTTGAAACTTCACCGGGAAGTTCTTGAAAGCGCAGTCGATCAGAGTTTGTGTACGAGTTGAACAGTGCTTCAAAAGATCCCGACCCAAAGAACTGGAACATGCGGGTGGGCCGATTGCTGGCTCCGCCCGAAGTAGTGAGCATCACAAACACTTTTCTTTCCTTGGACGGCATGGTCCATTGCTCAAATTCCAGCCCCGCGATACTACCTTGGTTGCCGATCTGAAACACGCGTTTAAACACTCTTTCTTTGCCATCGAATTCGGCTTCAAACACGCTGCCCTGGTCCGTACCGATCAAAAAGCTCTCCGTGTTGGCCGGTGACCCCTGTTGACGATCCCACGCGACACAGGTAAACTTGTTGCCTTGGGCCTTGACAATCTTGCGCGGACGGTTGGACGAAGTGTGTAGATAAAAATTACTGCCATTTTCCATCGACACCAACAAATGTGCGCCGCTCGGGTCCAAAAACAACCCGGCAATCGCCACGCGTGGTTCAATCATGATTTCTTCAATGTTTCCGGAAGAATCCGTGGCGTCCACGGTGCAACGCAGCACCATGCCTTCCAGCGAGCCCAGCGCCATGATGCCGTTGGCCACGGCCAGAGTATTCATGGTGAATCCTTTGCGTCGTGACACTTTGAGTGCGTGTTCCCGCAATTCAAAGATGGGCTTTTCGTCGCGTGCATTGGCGGCGTTGTTGCGACAATTGCTGCTGAATTCCGCATTGAAGTCGTATTCGTTGCCGGTGCTTTCGCCGGCATCGTCTTCGCTGGCGTGGGAGGAGGCAAAATCATTTTGGAAGCCATACGGGGACTCGTAAATGCCCGAACTCACGGCGCCGCCTCCATGGCCGACGCCACCGGCATTCACAGTGGAAGAAGAAGAAGATGCCGCCACGTGGAAACCTTCTTCTTCTTTCTTCCAATCCGCAAACAAATCCGCCGACATCTGAGTCTGATCCCGTTGCTCGCCGCTGGCCTTGCCGCTCGCCTTCTCTCCTTTCCCCCAAGATTTCCTTTGTTTCCCTTGGGTTCCTCGTTTGAAGCAACCAGAGACCAAAAAACAAGGGACTACAAACATATGTGATGTGGTCCACCTCAAGGAAACCATGCTCGCCAATCACACAAGAACGAGCTTGAGCGCACGTGGTCGAAGATGCCTCCAGCACCAGGACGAAGCACCAACGGCGCCCCGGAGCGTGTGAGCACCGCCAGAGAATGCATTTCCGGTGCCAGAAAATTCATGGAAGAAGCCAAGAAGCAGAACGTGATGTTTCCACAAGAAATCCTCAAAGTGCAATTGCTCTTGGAAGCCATGGATGCCAATTCCCAGCAATTGTTTACCAATGTGGACCTGGCGCGACGACGCAATCGACGTCCAGACAAAGTGGAATTGGACGTCAACGAAGGGCTATTGAAAGAGCAGCAGCAGTATTTGGACCAGGTAAAATGAAGACGAGGGACAACGAAATCTGGGGACTTGGACTGAGTGGTGTGTTGCCCTGCCCAACAGGTCGTGCGCGAATATGAGGCGCTCGCCAAGAGTTCGTGGCAGTTTCCTCAAAAAGAAAACAACAACAATAATGGCATTAGCAGCAGTACAAACAACAACGACAGCAGCAGCAGCAACAACAACAACAACAACAACAACCTCAGAAGCAGCTGAGTTCTTGGACTGGTTTGCGGCATTGTGTGTTTGCGTCAAGAATAGTGTTTGTCGACTGGCCATGGTTTGCTTTTTGGTTTGATGCTTGATGTTCGGTGTCAAACCACCTCCACAAGTCACAGAGAGGGAACACGAAGTCAAATCAGATCGCCAAGTACGTCGTTCCTTCTTGTTTTTTTTCTTTAATCATCCAACACACACAAGGTACCAGTCTGTGGGAATGCGTTTCGTTACGATGCGATGCAACGACAATACCCGCGACAATGCGGCTCTCACAAACGAATGGATCTTGCCGGTGCTCTGCTTTTGTTGTCTTGACATGCTGTTTGTGTGGTGCTAAGACATTGTTGTGCCAGTCGTGTTCCCATGATCGAACGCGATTGATGGAGTACGCTGGTGGTCAACGCAGTACAGCTCACGTTGATATCGCACTTGCGCTGCGAGCTTTCATGGTTCATCAGAGTGTTGTAATCCAACTCGATCAGAATCATTGGGCCACCAGACAGCAACGCTAGGTGTGCGAGCGTTTCTTCAAAAAGACCATTTCCTAAAACTATTCCTACCATCCCAAGAACTCTACCACCACCATTGATGGGAATGCTCAAATCAACTTTTGATCAGCTTGAAACGCGATGAGATTCTCAAAGGTGTGGGAGACGTACAGCAATTCTTTGGCGACCACTTCTGCTTCTTCGATGGAGTAACACGTTGAAATCCCCCAGCGATACAACCGCACATGACTCACAGGTCCGCCGTTCTTGGGCACATCGCACGGACCTGTAAAGCTATAGAAACGATTCACCAACGGCTTGCCATGATGATCCAACGAGACATTGGCACAGCTGCCCCATTTAGGCAACGGTATGCAGCCAACCAAGTACCAGTCGTTGACTTTCATACGATACATCATGCCCACGGACCGGTACTCGCGACCAGTTCGGGTGTTGGTGAGAGTACGGCGGATGATGGCAATGTCGTCCGAGATCCGCTGCAACACCTCTACGCGCACGGGCATCGAGAAGACATGCGCGGGGATGTTCACCACACTTTTCCAAAACAAGTCCATCAAAAAGTCGAGGTCGACGTGCATGGGCATGGGTCGTTTCTTGGTGAGTTGAAATCGAATGGCAGCGTCATCGCCAACCGTGAAGGACCCTCTCCAACCGAGAACCAGCTTTTTGTTGATGCGTTCATCGAAAAAATCGGGTCGATTCATGATCACATGGTGCTCATAATCGTGTTGCACCATCGCCTGGCATTCCTGCACAGTGAACGGGTTGTACAGGCTGTCGCAATCTGTGAGAATGTCTTGACCTAGGGAAAGTGGCCGCTCCACTGGCAACGAAGTCATCATGGAACGCATCAAATGCTTAAAGTGCACTTGTTGTTCCACCAAATCCCGCAAATGCGCGTTCTCTTTCTGGAGATGATGGATCTCGCGTGCCAGCGTGTACAGTGAGGCCGACGTCGTCGAGGACGTCGGCACCAATGCGGAGGCTTCCGCTTTAGCTGGGTGGTGGTGGTCTTCTCCTCCGTCGTCAACTTCTTCGTCTTCAGGTTGACTCACCAGAAACGCGATGGACGTGACCGACTTGTTGGATGGTCTTTTCGGTCCCATCCTCATCTTTGCAGTGGACACCAAAGTCGTCCGGGTCTGGTCGGCTTCACGGCACATCTTCTCAAAGAGTTGTTCCAGCGAACTCACTTGATCGCGCATGGCCTGCAACTTTTGCTGGGATGTGATTATTTGGATAAGTGGATGGCATTCATCATGTCATGCAACACCGCGCAACATACATGTCAAAAAATCAAATCAAATACTGAAGACGACCCCTGCTCTCTCTGTGGCGTCATGTCAATGCGTCAACCCGTCAAACGCCAAGAGAGAGAGAGAGAGAGAGAGAGAGAGAGAGCAAGCGAGCGAGCGAGTGAAACCACCCACCTGTTTGCGTCGCACACTGGCCTCTTGATGAAGAGCATGACGTCGTCGTTGGGCTGCCAATTTGGCTTTGGCTTCGGCGCTGTCGGGATGATCTGCACGGGGCTTGGCCTTCATGGCCACGGCTTGCTGGTCTCGTTTTCTTCTACTTTGCGGCATTGAAAGGTGACCGACCAATCGGTCTGCCACCACCAACAACAATGACAACACGAGGAAGAAGAGGAAGAGTAGGCAACGCCAACAAACGCCAGTTGACTCTTTGGACTCTTTGCCAAAGAGATGACAGACTGAAGCTCTTGGGGCTCTGGGCCTATGTTGCGACGTGACTTGATGCAATGAGCCCTTGGCCACTCTTGCATCACGTGATTGCTGACCTACCCTACCACTTCCACAAGCCCTACACAGAACCATACATAAGCCCTGCTAACCTGATCCCAAGCAATTCGCTTTCACTAGGATATCCATTTTCAAGAGATGTGGTTTGCATAGTACGCCGCTTGACTGGAGACCAAGAGTGCGATTCGTTGGCAGGATGCAATCATTTTGTGGAGGTATCCTGGGTCATTCTCTGCCTCAACCCGCTTGACCACTTGACAGGGTGGGGTGACTGACGATGGGGGGTCTGGGCTGTCTGAGCAATTTGACGATCTTTTGGTGGTGGCATGAGCACTTAAGACGTGATGGTGGGAGGGCCTTGAAGAGGACAAGTTCATGGACAGCATGTTGGGACATTCGAAATTTGCTATTACTTCTAGTAGGATCGTTGTATTTATCACTTTCTTTCAGTCGTCTGGGCAAAGATTTGCTTGGTTCGTTCGCCGCACGTTCACTCGATGAGTTTGCGATCGGCTTCAAACACGATCAGTTTCTCAAAGCACATGCACACATTCATCAATTCTTTGCCCAGGATCTGCGCTTCTTCCAACGTGTACGACGGCCACACGCCCCAAGTGCACATGCGAATGTGGGTCATGGGTCGTTGCACACCACCGGGTCTGGTGCTCGAAGAACCTGCCATCATCGAACTCGGCGACAAAGTCACACAGCCAGGAACGTATGCCAGTGTATCGGGCGCAAACGTCGTGTGAAACGAATGACCCAGCGACTGGCAAAAAGGATTACCGTCAAAAGTCGTAGAGCCATTGCCCCACGGCGGCAACGGAATGCAGCCGACAATGTACAGATCTCCGACTTGCATGCAATACATCAGGATGGTAGCATTCAATTGACGTCCGTTGGCAAACGTCGTGATTCGACGCGCAATCACAATATCATTGGACACTCGTTGCAACACTTGAACCCGCACCGGATGCGAGTAAACCCTGGCTGGAATACTGATGACGCTTTTCCAATAGTGCTGCCAGATGTGGGCCAAATCGATATACATTGGTGCGGCTCGGCGCTTGGACAATTGGAACCGCACCGAAGATTCATCCGTGTGCACAAAGCCACGCCATCCCAACATCATTTTCGGGTTGACGCGTTCATCCACGAAATCCGGTCCATCGACAATATGTTGCTGGTAATCGTGATGAATCATGGCAACACACTCTTCCATCGTGAACGGATTGTAAAAGAAATTGGTACCCAGAAACTCGGAGCACCGCCAACAAGTCATGGTGTTGCGTTTCACGCGGCTGTTTTGGTTGGCCATCAACTGGATCATTTCGTCCATTTGATCATTGTTCTCGACCAGTTCGCTCAGGAAACGGTTTTCACGTCGCAGCCGATACACTTCACTGGCAATCGAAGACAGTGATTGGGCTCGTGAAGAGCCCAGGCATTCACGAACGTCACTCACAGACAACACTATGGCGTTGTTACGGGTGTTGGTGGGGCTGTTCGCGGAGTTCTCTTCTTGGTCATGGTGGGTCAACAATTCAAAGCGCCGAGTCGTTGCAGCCATGCAAGAGGATCTCGCTGCAGGATCTCGCTTCCGGCGTAGCTTTCGCGTTTCCGCTGCCCGCAGACACAGATTGTCGTATAGCTTTTGAAGTTCTTCGACTTGATCACGCATGGACTCGATTGCTTGCTGGTGATCCAGTCAGGTCAAAGAAAACCCATCGTCGACAACAACAAAACGACAGCACGCGGTCAGTCCCGATGGTGATCTCGCTGACCCCGAAAACACACACACACACCAAGCCATGTCCAACCGAAACCAACCCATCGGGTGGCGCACTGGTGGAGTAACAGAATAAAATAAAGAACGAAATGAATGGATGGAAGCACGCACCTGTTTGCGACGCACACTTCGTTCTTGTTGAAGCGCATGGCGTTTGCGCTCAGCTGCCAATTTATCCTGCATGGAATCTTCCAGTTCATGCTCTTGGCGGTGCTTGCGTTTGGTGCTCGTTCGTGGTTTAGAGCGGGTTGTCGCTGGATCGGGCGCGAGGGGCCGCATATGGGTATTGGAGGTGCGGTGGTCATTCTCGTCCACGCTTCTTACTGCTACTCCATTGATCGACGAGGACCTTGGCATGGGCATGGGCTTTGGCAAGGGCCTTGGCATGCGCATGGGCAACGGCATGGACACGATAGGCATTGGAGTTCCGGTCGTTTGAGCTGGAGATGATGCAGCTGGCGGTGGTGGAGCTCTGGATTTGGCGTCAGGTGTCGTGATCATTCGATCGATTTGTGCGTGTGCTGCGGCTGTCGATGGTGCTGAGCAGGCAGCTGCCTTTGCCTTGGACTGAAGCCAGTCAGCTCCTCACCTCCGTTCACTCGCGTCAGTGTCCGTGCGTGTGTGCGTGGGGTTCTTTTCCTGGTAGGAATCAAAGCGATGGATCGAGCGCACCAACCCCACTTCCAACTTTCCCCCCACCGGCGACGTTCGACGTTCGCGCTCTTTTGTCACCAGCCGATGATGGCTGAGCTTCGACCAATCCACTAAGGGAAAAAATCAGGACACATGATGACTGAGCGAAAACCTGTCGAATTGGATTCCTGTCAGACTTCATGATCAGAACCGCTGTCGTGGCTTCATTCCTGCATGAAAAGAACACTTGTGGCAATTTGGAAACCTGTCCAAACGCATGGCATCCGGAGCTCGAACCGGCCGCACGGTACCACCACCTGCATTGTGTAATCAGCTCACCATGGAACCTTGAGCGACGGCTCACCTGCTTGATGGAGGAAGGGGGGAGAGATGTGGGATGCCAGGCTCTTGCCCAAGATTACTGACTCTGGACGGATGACGGAAACTTCCGATCTCCGTGGATTCGATGGAAAGAAATAAGACCAGGACCGAAAGATGATGAAGCAGTCCACGCCGCTCCATATTGAGAGGAGATGTGGGGGGGGGGGTCCAAACGAGGCCAGTATATAGTGCCGAAGTAACTTGGCCATTGGGGCTCCACTGTGGACTTCATGATCCATTCGGCCAAGATGTAAACTCGCCGCCCAAACGAGGCATCTTCAAGGTGCCGCAGGGTTCAAATGTCGAAATAGCAAAGGGTCCTCGCTTGTTCCAACGGTTGTTGCACATGTCTTTTCAAGAGGATCGCATTTCTTGCTGACTGGAACCATTTTGGCCTGTTGAGCAGGCAGAAAAGCAGATGGCTTGTTTGTTTGTGTTTGCTGGTCTTTTTGATGATGATTGATTATCATCAGCAATGGGCGGTGGAAGCTTGGAAACGAGTCATCATTGCTGGTCTTTTTGATGATGATTGATTATCATCATCAAAAAGACCAGCAAACACAAGAAACACAATGAAGTTTTACGCCGTCTAAGTAGAAAATATGAAGAAGTGAATCGTGTGGGGGGATACACGAGATTTGGAAGATATCACCAAACCGGACTTTTTGACACGCATCAATAGTGTTTTCAAGTGTTTCATTTTGGTAAGATATTCTACGTCGAAGTCGGAATACTTAGACGGCGTAAAACTGCAGAAAATGAAAGAAAAAGTGAAAAAGGTGTCTTAATTCGCTATGAGTTAAGACACTTTTTTCACTTTTTTCTTACACAACATCAAAAACAAAACTCGCAAAGAGGATTCATAATCAAAACAAAACTGACAAAGGGGATTGATAATCAATCCTCTGTGCGAGTTTTGTTTTTGGTGTTGTGTTGGCTTCGCCATCTTTTGTTTTGGGTGATCCTAAATACTTCATTCGATCAAGTTGCGATCGGATTCAAACATGATCAGATTCTCCATACACAACGCCACACTCATCAACTCTTTGGCCAAATACTCGGCTTCCTCGACGTTGCCACAGGGCCAGACCCCCCAGGTGCAGATTCGCAAATGGGAGTTGGGGGCACTGGAGTTTGGGTTGTTGCTGGCGTCCACTGGGGTGATAGACGTGTGGAACTGATGAACATTGGGGCGACCGTAAGGATCGTCTAGAAACATACTGGTGCCGCTTCCCCACGGCGGCAACGGCACACACCCGACTAAAAACAAATTGCCGACTTGCATCTGGTATAACAACACGGTGGCGTGTAGTTGATGACCGTTGCGAAGACTCGCCATGCGTCTCGCCACCACAATGTTGTCCGAGACGCGTTGCACCACTTGCATGCGCACGGGAAACGAATACACATGGGCCGGCATGTGCATGATGCTCTTCCAATACAAATTGATGAGATAGTCCAGCCCGACGTGCATGGGCATGAGGCGTTTTTTGGACAACTGAAAGCGCACGGCCGAGCCAGTCTCGACCTGCACAAAGCCTCTCCACCCGAGAATGAGCTTTGCGTTGAGGGTTTCGTCCAGAAAATCTGGTCCATTGGCCACATTCCGCTGGAAATCCTGGTGAACCAACGCGATGCATTCCTCGAGCGTGAACGGATTGTAAAAAAACCGCGAGTGGAAATCATCGGCAAAGTTGCGCACGGGCACGATCGGTCTCTGGGCTTGCGCAGGTCTGGAGTTGCCCAGCGAATGCATGATGCGTTCGAAATCCTTGTTCTGGTCCAGCAACTCTCGCAGTGTCATGTTCTCGTGTTTGAGCCGAAAGACTTCGTTTGCCAGCATACACAAGGACTCGGCTTTGGACGTGCCCAGGCATTCCCGTACGTCGCTGATACTCAGCAGCAAGTTGTTGGAGTTGGAAGTGTGGTTGGTATGTCCCTGGTCGTTGTTGCTGGTGTTGTGGTTCTCATGATTGCTGTGTGGTTGATTTGGCCGTGACTGAAGGAACGAGGCGTCTGTGAGCAGAGGCATGGCCCCAGCCATGGGCTTGAACGTGTATCGGCCCTGATTACTCGTTGCCGGTCGACTCTTCTCTTTGGCTCGTTCACAAAGTGCGTGGAAGATCCTTTCGAGTTGGTCCACTTGCCGACGCATCAACTCCATTCTCTCCTTTTGACAAATTCACGTTCATTCACGTCAGTGCCAACCAGACCCAAAGCAACCATCAGCCCAAACGATCAACCGGTCAAACCTTTTTGCGGCGAACACTTCGTTCTTGCTGGATCGCATGGCGTTTGCGTTCGGCGGCCAATTTGGCCTGAATGTACGCTTGGTATTCGGCTTCGCTTTGAGCTTTTGGTGGCAAAGTGGTGGGCGTGGGCTCCGTGGTGGAAGAGGTTGTGCAAGCCCCACTTGTTGGATTTGGTGGAGTGGCCATGCTCTCCACGCTTTTTTGGCGTCTGCTTGCGCCCAAAGAGCACCTGATGACTGATGGATTGGGTAGGTGGGTGGGCTAATTGACTTGTGGGTTGGTCTATTTGAACTGCTCGACGCACGTCTGCTAAGGTTTTACAAAAGCTCCCAGAGAAGCTGCGGGTGGAGCTCCAAGCTGTTCCAGGTACAGTTCACTAGTGTAGTGTGGACTAGTACGATTACTCTAGTAGTAAATAGTAGCTCATAGACTCTGGGTCTACCGACTGTGTAACAGAAGAGAAATCAACACGATCGCCATCATCCCCATGCATCCTCCTCGCCTCTCCTCCCACCAACACCTTCCCATTCAGCCCAGCCATTGCACAATTCCGTCCAGTCCACTCCCCCATTCATTCATCCATTCAAGTTCACAATGGTGCATTTGTATAGGACCTTGGTCACTATGGTGCACCATTTCCACCACCCACACTTGCACCAAACCAAACTGCCAACACCAGCCCAGCGAGCTCCACACAGCTCTTATCATTCGGTGGCATACAACAGTTGGCCAGCAAATCACGATCACAGTCCAAGGGCCAACAGTCCCAGTGGTAAAGTGGCATGGAGAGCCAGACCATCTGGGACCCACCTGCCAAATTGCATGCAACATGGTCGCCGGACATAAAGGCGCCAGGAACCAGCTGGTTCAAGCCCCTTTCAAAGTCACTCGACCTCGCAGATTGAATGGATTCCACTTCGTCGGCATATTGGTACTCGTCCAAGCTTCAACTGAGTTTTGGGCCTTGACACATCAAAGCATGACCAGCGTCTGCGACAATTGGCGTTCTCAGACTCTTTAGATCCAAACCATGGATCAAGGCCGCGCAAGTCTGACAACGGGTTGGTGGGTGCCATATGCAGTACTAGTAGTAGCTAACCACCGCTTGTCATTGGGTGGTTGGTTCACTTGGGAGTCACCGTGACGAGTTGATGGAGTCGGTCTTTTGCACCTCGAGCTCACCAAATGCAGGAAGCATGTGCAATGTGCATGTTGGAGGCTTTTTAGTAACAATGTCTAGCATTGAACTTCCTTCCTCCTCCTCCTCCCCCCCCCCCCCCCATACACACACTCCGTTCTTGTATTATATGGCACATGCCTGGTTATTCATTCCGTTGAATGGTTCATCAAGTGCTCTACTCAATGAGCTTGCGATCACATTGGAACGCAATGATATTCTCATACCCGACTGCACTGGTGTGGGCCTCGTTGGCCAGCAATTGCGCGTCCGAACGCGAACAACACGACAACGTGCCCCACTTGCAAAAGCGCACATGGATCTCGCGACCGTTCACTTTGTCCTGGTCGGCCGGTCCTGCTAGCGTGTGGAAATGGTACGAGATGGGCTCCACGGCGTCATGGTCGTGCCACGGATCTTCTCTCCAATGGGGCAACGGAACACCTCCGATTAGATACAGTTGATGGCCCAATTGCAGACGATACATGAGCATGTATGCGCGCAAAGTCTTGCCCGTGTGTACGTTGGTGTAGCAACGTCGAACCACCACGGCATTGTCCGAGAGCCGTTGTAACGTGTCGATTTGCACGGGAATGGACGAGATCCGCGCAGGCAACACCCCCGAGAGACAGTTCCAGTACAAGTTGATGAGGAAACTAAAGTCCACGTGCATCGGCAAAGGACGTCGCTTGGTCAGTTGGAAATTCACGGTGCAATCGTGGTCGATGTGCATGAATCCACGCCAGCCAAGTTGAAGCTTGGGGTTGATGGTGTCATCAAAAAAGTTGGGCAGGTTGCGCACCACGTAGTGCATATAGTCTTGCTGGATGATTGCCGTGCAATCGTCCATGGTCAATGGGAACAAGGGCCCCATACACCGAGGAGTTGGAAGAGGAAGCGCGCCGCCAGTTGCTCGCCGACCTGAGCAGCAGGAGAGATCGTCGGACAGCATGGTGTGCACAACATGCTCAAAGTGTTTGCAATGGTCCATCCTTTCTCTCAGCTCAGTGTTTTCACTCTCCAGGCGACGAATCTCTCGTGCCAGACACCACAACGACTTTGTGGGTGACTCCGTTTCAGCTGGTCTTGCTGTAGTGGTTGGTGAGGATGGTGGTGAAGCGATTGCCGTCTTTCGTACTGTTGTACCATAGTAACCCATGTCGGTGGTAGTGGTGGTGGTGGTGGCGTGATGCTGCGTTTGGATGCGGTGATGCGCGTGTTGGTCTGCTCGCTTGCAGAGCTCCTCGTATTCTTTCTGGAGTTCGTCGACTTTCTTGCGCATCATCTCAATCATTTGCTGTTTGGTGATCCCATTCGGAAAGAAAGACACAGCATCCGAGTTAGTTACAGAACTCCAGCAGTACTCACTACCCACACCCGTCGCCTCACGTCGAATCACACACACACACCTGCTTGCGGCGCACGCGTCGAAGCTCCTCACTTGCATGTCGTCTTCGTTGTTCCGCCAATTTGGCCTTGATGCGTTCTTCATACTCAGCATCCGCCTGTGCTTTGGTTTTGGCATTGGCATTGGCGTTGGCATTGACATTGCCTTGATCCTTGGCTTGACAAGCATTGCCCCGCGCGTGTGTCGTAGCTGGCACGGGGGAAGGAGGAGTCATGATGGATCTCATGGCTTCTGTCAGTATGGCTGCAACACTGCAAATGGTTTCGTTCCTGCCATTGCATTGCGCAGTCATACCCCACTCTCACGTTGGAGTCGAGTTGTGTGGATGGGGCACAACTGCTTTGTAGTTGGCGCCAGCGACGGGACCTTTTGGGATCAGACGGGAACGGTGTGCCATTCTGGACTGCCCCTACGCGCTATTGTGGACCTGTGCTGCACGACGAAATGGATTCATATTGGCACAACTTCACAATTCCCATCAACCTACGCTTTCCCACTTCTTCGAAAGGGGTTAATGCGCGCGCTCTACGGTACACATCGATAAGTACACTACCCCGGCGGCAACTGCCGCGTCGATTATTCAATGAGCTTGCGATCGCATTGGAACGCGATCAAATTCTCAAAGCCCACAGCACATTCACCCACTTCGTTGGCCAGAAGCTCTGCTTCCTCCGGGGAACAACACTCCGTGGTGCCCCACGAACAAAAGCGCACATGTGACACTCGCCCATGCACTTTGTCTTCCTCGGCTGGACCCAACAACGAATGGAATCGATATAGCAAGGGTTCGACTTCAAGAGGAGAAGCTTTCGGCATTTTTGCTCCATGGTCTTGACCCTGTACTTTGTCTCTTGGACAAAGTGATGAAAGATCTGGCGTCCAACAAGTGGCATCTTTCCAGTTGGGTAACGGCACACCACTGATCAGGAACAGGTTGCTTCCCAACTGCATACGATACATCAGCAAGAACACGCGCAATATCTTGCCCGTGAACACGTTGGTGTAGAATCGTCGCACCACGACCGCATCATTTGAAAGGCGTTGGACGATGTCGTTTTGCACGGGGCTGGAATAAATGGCCATGGGCAGTACCCCCGTGATGCAATTCCAATACAGATTCACCAGAAAGCTAAAGTCCACGTGCATGGGCAATGGACGCCGTTTGGTCAACTGGAAATGCACGGTGCGTTGGTCTTCAAGGCGAACGAAACCCTTCCATCCGAGTCGGATGTTTTGGTTGATTTGCTCATCAAAGAAATCCGGCAGATTGCGCACCACGTAGTGTTTGTAGTCTTCTTCAATGATGGCATTGCAGTCATCCATGGTCAACGGGAACAAGGATCCCATGCACCGTGATGCCACGAGCGCTCCTCCAAACGTTCCACACGCTGCACCTCGCCAAGAAGAAAAAGAAGAAGAAGAAGTCGAGACACCATCATCCACCAGCATCGTCCGCATCACATGCTCAAAGTGTTTGCGCTGGTCCATCAGCTCGCGCAGCATGGTGTTTTCCTGTTCCAAATGACGAACCTCCCGTGCGAGACACCACAGCGACAGGTTGGTGGATTCACTTGTTGTTGGTGCTGCATAGCGCACCAGACTGTTGACCTGTTGCTGGGTGGTTTGCGGCTGCTTGATCTTTTGCTTGTGCACCAACACTTGGAAATCGGCTCGTTGGCAGAGTTCCTCATACTCTTTCTGAAGTTCTTCAACACGCTTTCGCATGAACTGGAGCGCTTGCTAGTGCGCACAAAATGGCGACATGGATGCGGATTCACACAACATGGAAATACATGTGAATTCAACCACCAACATCATTAGAACCATGAAAGATGTTCCTTGCGCCATCCCTGTCAATGAATTGGGTGAAGAAGAAGAAGAAGAAGAAGAAGGAGGAGGAGGAGGAGGAGGAGAAGGAGGAGAAGGAGGAGAAGGAGGAGAAGGAGGAGAAGGAGGAGAAGGAGGAGAAGGAGGAGAAGGCCAAGGAGGGGGGAAAGCGGAATCCAAATGATGTAGTGGGACACATGACCAACTCACCTGTTTGCGACGCACGCGTTGAAGCTCTTCTTTGGCGTGTCGACGGCGCTGGGCCGCCAGTTTGGCTCGAATGCGTTCCTGGTATTCTTGGGCAGGTTGCATGGTGTCTTCGGTCGAGGTCGAGTCGTTGGCGTCCGTGTCGTGGGCTCTGATGGTCGTGCTAGCATTCCTTGGTGTTGACGGTGCGGAGGAAAACGACAGAGAGTCGGCACCAGGGCCTATCGCATGGATCGGCATGTCGCCTTGCCACCGCATGGTCCATGCAGTGTAGCTGGAGTCAGTTTCTGGTGCAAATGGTGTGTTGGTTCGTGTCGCGCACAGAGAGCGCGCAGATTTCGTCTGTGTGGTGATGGTGGTGCCAGCCACTACCACATGAGCAGGGTGGGTTCAGAAGGGTGGCTTGAGTGAGTACTGAGTACTGTATGGATGACCGTCTGTCTGCTGTGTCTTTCGATCCGGTTTTGATCCACTCTGTCCGTCTGTCGGTCGGTCGGTCGGTCTGACTGGCTGCCTGCCTGCCTGCCTGGCCGGACTTGCAGGGCGACGAGGGTGTATGTGTGTGTATCGAGTGTGGTGGGGGGGGGGGGGGGGCAGGCGAGTGGTGAGTGGAAACTGCAGGGACTGGGTGCCACGCTCATCACATGTGCCTGCAGGATGATTGGGACAACGTTGAACCAAAAGCAGGGTCCGCCATCATCTTTGGACTGAGTTCCCATTGTATCATTTAAACTCCAACTCGTACAAGAAAGAAAGACAGAAAGAATCTGTGTGTGTGCATGGGTGGATGGGTGGAAGCGGGGATGGGTGGGTTCATTCCCTTCCAGCACTGTACAGTGCCATGGTGCCATGTGTACTGGTAAAATGAACCCGCTGTGGGGAGAAAAGATGACGGAAGTCGTTTGCGTGAACATGCACCCCATGCCCAGTCCTGATGCAAGTTGCATAGGAACACTTGGGAGGGATTGCTGACACCACATGCAGAATGGCTGACCATGGCAGGGAATGCAGGTTGGGGGGCAGCGGTGGTTGACCATGAGCTTGGCAACGCCAAACAGGAAGCTGTACTAAGTACCACAAACACACACTCGGAATGCATCGTTGAAGTCAAGACATGTCATGTCATGTCATGTGGTATCGTGTCGGAGGATGAGCCACCAACTACAAGGCCAAAGCGGTTTTGGTCGACTTGTCCAAATCAACTGTCAACACCCGCTGACCTGGTGATTGTCTAACACCCATGGAGCAAATTGTGTCCGACGATCCAACGTCCACAGCCAGGATACATCGCTTCGATCGCCTATGACACTTGACACAGCGTCAGCTCAAAAAGGAGCCTTGGACGATGTATGCGGTAGGTGACACTGGAGCTGTCCAACGCGCGCATGTGCTCTCGCAGTGTCCAACGGTCAGTCGACACTCATGAATGAGAGCGCCAACTGCCACGCAGGACCAACCACACAAAAAAAAAAAACGGATCAAATGACAAATGGGGCAAATTGATACACAAATGCAGAGCGCAATTCAACTTCAACACCCACGCCACCTCGTCCCACATCCACTAACCTTGTCTGCCTGTACACTAAAGATCGGGTCATGCTGTTTGGCTGTTTGGCTGTTTGGCTGTTTGGTTGGTGTTGTTGTTGTTGTTGTTGTTGTTGTTGTTGTTGTTGTTGCCGGAGCTGCATCTATCGTTGGTGTTGTTTTTCGAGTCTCTGCAGACTCCTTACTAAAACGCACCGGTTCGATGCACTTCGGTCCAACGTGCCTGCAGGTATTCGCCAAAGCAGCTCTTTGGTTCTTGCACGGCCTGGTCCAACAAATGGGTAAAGTCCTGATCGGTTTTCTTCTTGTGACGGTTCATAACGTTGCGCGTAGCGTCGTCGACCGAAGGAATCACGGCGTCAAAGTCCGGATAGTAGAAAAACACCACCGAATAGCGTTCATGGGCACGGAATTTGCCATCGCAGACCACACGATGCAACGGCGAAATGCATCGGCCATTGGTCAGAATGGATAAATAGTCGCCAGCAGTGACCAGCACCGTGTTCTCAAGTGGCGGTACATCCATCCATTTGCCCTTGTGAAACATTTGCAGTCCGCCGGCTTCGTTTTGCAGCACCAAAGTCACAAAGCCCCAGTCCGTGTGAGGCGAAGAGCCTACGCGCTCATGCAGCGACGCTACGTTGCCGTTGAATTCATCCAGTCGCGAGTACGGGAAATAATGAAACAAGCGCGAAATGGAAATGGTGTCTCCTTTGCTCAAAAACTTGGACAGAAAACCCGAGTTCTTGTCGTACAATTCATACGACAACTTGCTCGCAACCTGCTGGGAAACGCCGACCATTTGATTGAAGAAATTGGCAAACAACTGACGGTTCTCGACGGCCCAGTCTTCTTTTTCGGGCCACACGTTGTGGCCCTGCAGCGGGTTTTCAAACGTGGCAAACTTTTTGGGCCAGTCAGAACCAAATGAAAAACTCTCCTTGACTTCCAAACGTTTATGGTGACCACCTTCTTGGCCGACGCCAATGTACCCGCGCGTGAACCCAGTGGTCTTGTTTTGCACACAAATCGAGTTTTTCTTGGCCAACGGCAGCGCAAACAACGATTTGGTGGCGTCCATGACTTTGTTTTGTAGAGCGGCGGTCGCGCCTTCTTGTTGCAGGTAGCAGCAGCCAAAACGATGCAGCGCATCGGCCAAAACGGCCGAAGCGTTTTCTTCCGAGAGCGAAATCACGGGAATCGGGATGACATTCTCATCTTTGGTGATGCTGTACGCCGTTCTCACATTGTCCACCAATGGTGTCGTCGGCTTCGAGGACGCTGCTGGATCAGAGTCACCTGGCGCTGAAGGCGTCGAAGCCTCGGCAGCAGCAGCGGACGAATCGGCCGAAGAAAAAGCACGAACCGCGGGTCGTCGCAACAGACTAGACGGGGTCTTTCGCAGACAATTCCGTAGCAACATGATGTGTGTTCTGTGTACGTTTCCCAAGTGAACCGGGGCTTGAAAGGAGAGAACAAGTGGCGAATCGATGGCTCCTTGAGGTTCGAGAAGCACTCAACTGCGCGTTTATTCCCCACACCCAACCAACCAGCCAATCGGGTTCAGACAGGCTCAATCCCCCCACCAACGCGCGAGGACAATCAATCAATCAATCAATCACTTGGTCAATCAGCCAATCGCCTAAAGCAACAGAACAAGCGCACCACCAATTAGACCCCACAACAGACAGAGATCACCCATTTTGAGCCAGTCAGACCCAACAAAAACACGACGCAAAGCCCCAGCCAAAGACACCAGCAGCGCCAAAGCCGATCCATCTCTCTTGCTCGCTTTTCGACATCGTGGTCTCTCGCCTTGCCTTGCTGCTGGCTGGAATCCACAAAGACAGGGACCTTTTTGTGGCGGCTTTAACACCCCTAAAAGCCGTTGATGGTTTCGTGAGCGCATATTGGAAGCAATTGGACGTCTTTTTCCACCAAAAAAATGGCAATCGAACCAGCAGCAAACGCGCAACAAGACACACGCACTGGTGCCAAGCATTGGCGCTGCGTTTTGGCACTTGGTCGGGGTTCCTGCGCGGTCTTCGAGCTGGCATCTTACGCACCTTGTTGGCTTGTTCTTTGTGATGAAGAGCTCAAACTGAGCTTTCGGCGTTTTGATGGGGAAAAACCACCGCATCGGTTACTGCTTTCGTGGGTAGGGGTAACCAGTTGGTTTCTATACCGAACCCCAACCGGTTCATCTTTGTACCCAACTTCAAGATGAGATTGGTCGCTACATGGGACAGGTCCGCTCCCTCTATTGAAGCATGGTACGGTACGACCAGCTGTGTCCAACCATGATTGGCTGCAGCTGGATCTTGAACAGCCGCAGCGAATCTGAAGCGACACCTCAGAGTGGAAGGAGATCCCCTTGACGGAACCACAACAAAAGTTCACACGTGGGCAGGCCATGAGCCAAGAAGAATGTTCGCGTGTGTTGCTTCAAGACCGCGAGTTTTCACGTGCCAATGCGGCCGAATTGTTTGCCAAAGTGTTTCACCAGTTGGAAGAAATGCAACCTGTGGCAGTGCGCAACACATCCATTCAAAAAGAAGAATTAGATGGTCATGCCATGTATTTGCCACCCATGCCAGTAATCCAGCAAATGGTTCGAGACAACCAACCATTTGATCCGTTTGCCCACAAATACGAACGAAATGCGATTGAAAAGGCCATTGAGGAAGAAAAAGTTGGTTGATGCTGGTTTGGAATCTTGTGCCAGTTGCTCAAAAAAGGTTTGGCATCGTGTGACCATTTTTGGTCTGGTCTTTCTGCTTGTCTTTTTTGTTTTGCGCGGGATAGAGACGTCAGATGAAGAGTTTTCAAGATCAAACGGTGCGTCCAGATGCCTCACAAGCTACTACTCATGTTCCGGCTGGTGGTCGTCAACGGAGCTTCAATCGAGAAGACCTGTCTCGGTGAGAGAGCAGCACCTGACATCTTGGTGACTCTTGCCGGCTGTGACGTGGCTCATGTGACAATGCGGCTGGCCAACTTGCTGCTGCAGTGCGAAATTTCTGATGATGCGTAAAAGCTGTGCAATCTCCAATTTGAAGCCAAGTGTTCATCGCACGGCGCTTTCTATCGACGACATCTCGGCCATTGCCACAGGGTCACAAGAGCCGCTAAGCTTGCATCTTGATTACAAGGTTTTGAAAGCATTGACCGTCACGACACGGTAAAGGAATGACTTGTGTTCACGCATCTCTCTGTCTCATGTGTAGCTTTCAGGAAAGCAAGCACTCATCGCGGACCTGATTGCCCATACCAAATTCAACACAGAACATCTGTTCCAAGTGAGTCGAAGGTTCAAGCAAGTAGCAGAAGCACGCAATGCCATCAGTATTGACGAGTTCCGCGTAGTCATTAGGTGAGTTGCAGCCGTTGTGACAACAACAAAAAGGAGCATTTCAGAGAGCAAACCATGGGATACTTTCGTAGCGACCGGGTGGGCGACTTGCTCCAGGGTTTCAGCGAACACCACGACGTAAATGCCCTTGAAACCATCTCCAACGTTGGGGTCACGATTTCAGAACATGAGACACTGATGGGTCGGCTCTTTCAAGCGTTTGATCTTGACGGGGACGGACGCATTGACTTTCGAGGTTCTCGCTTGATCGTGTGTGTCGTTTGCAGACCAGCGATGTTTGCTGGTGGTTGTTGACTGGTAATTGTATGTCTCGGTGAAGAGTTTATCATGGGGTTGAATGCGTTTGTGCACGGCTCGCTTGAAGAAAAAGTGTATTTGCTATTTGATATCTATGGTGCCAATGAAACAGGTGAGTATTGGCGTGGAAGGTCGCTCCGACTGCGTCGTCCATTGACTGAGTGACGGGTGGATGGTCAGGCAAATTGTCCATCTCGGATTTGTTGGGCTTTTTCCAAGGCGAGCAACCCCAATTTCACGATCTCGTGAGTACTCAACGCGTTTAGTTCGTCTTGAGTTCGCCTGATCGATGGTCTTCATGACGCTGTGGTTGGCTTTCAAGATGCGCTGCGTAGACGACTACTTTTCCCGCGTGGAAGAGAACACGGTGAGCATTCATGATTCTGGTTTGAAGGTCATGACAACTGAATTGATTCATGATGGCCGCAGATGACTGAGAACGAGTTTGTCGAAGCCTCGATGCTGGAACCTCATTTGTTTCGTGCCATCTCGCAACCGCATCACACAAAGCAATTCTCCGAGAATGCTTCCCACCGTGAAGCCATGGCGCGCTTTGTGAGTCGCACCAAACTCGATTGGAAAAAGCTCGTGACGTTCTATTGCAAAGCCATCGACGCCATGCACAAAGTGAACAGCGTGGCACAAGACCCCAATGACCCCGGCAATGGCAATGGCAATGGTAATGGTGCCGGCGACACCACATTAGTCAATGCGCTGTCGTACGAGACTCTCCCGCTTCCCGATTTCCAGCAGCTCATGGTCGAAAGCTTTGCAAGCAAAGGCTTTGTGATGCAAGATTTGCTCAACAGCCAAATTGTGCTGCCGTATGTCGTCGCCAACGACCAAAATATGTCCATGTCGCAGTTTTTCAGTGTGCAACGCAACGATAGTTCGCGGCGCTTTGTGGCGCGGTCGGGGTCGATCGCCAACATCGCTCGACTAGGCCCAGGAACCTCCAAACGAGCTGTTGTGGTCGTCAATCACAACAGCGCTTCAGGCGACCAACAATCAACAGCAAGTGCTACTGCCTCTGGAGGTGGTGGTGGTGGTGGTAGTAGCGGGTCTGCAACTGGAAGCAACAATAGTAGCACAAACCCCAACATGACTCTGCGCCGCACGCTTCGCGTCAACTGCTACGAGTTTCTTCAAGACATCGCGGGCTGTCTGCAGAGCGTGGTCCAAGTGGATCCGGATCTGGAGAACAAGGCACACTTCTATTTCCACTTTTACGATACCGAAAAAGACAATGTGTTGTCTCGAAGCGAGTTGAGCAACGCCGTATGCGCTGGGTACGCCCATTTTGGCGAAGATGTGTTGCAGATCATGCACGTTCTCGAAGAACAAGACGCCGATCGCGACGGGCAGCTCACCAAAGACGAATATATCAACGCAGCCAAACGTTCCGATATTGTGCTTGCTTCATTATACACGTGCCTCTAAGTGAAGTAGAAAGATGGACAGCACCGAAGAAGCGCTTTACTGGGCTTTTGGTTTGGTCACTGTCGAGCCCTTGCCTTCGCTGTGGTCGTCATCATCTTTTTCCATGATGGCTTGCACACTGGTATCGTCGGATCCCCGGGAAGACACTGACAATCGCGATGATTCGGAGACATCTTTTGCGGAAGCGGCGTCACTGACATTGGTCTTGATAGAAGACGAACTCAGGGTTCGAGATCCAAACATATTAATGCGTCTCATGAACACATTCTTGGCCCGTGCAGTGCCTTTTGCCACAACCGCAGCATCCGGTATGGAACCCATTTGAGGATTCTCGTTACGGCCAAACACTCCTTGGCCTTTGCGCGAGCCGCCGGTCGACATACGCTGCCCACCACCCAGTCTGCGACGATTAGAACGCTTTTCTTTCGGCACAAAAGTGAACCCACAGCGAAGAATGAGTTTGACGGTTTGCATGGCCGTATTGCGGTCCATTTGCTTTTCATCATTGGTCAAGTAGATGTACGGCACCAGACCATTGTGTTCTCGCTTGTGGTCGTCACGTCGAGGTCCATACTTCCAGCCTTGCGCCATGCGCATTTGCGCCCACACCTCATGGGTATTCTCGGCCAAGAGCTCGATCACCGCCTTCAGTTGATGCGGAACCTTCACGTCGTCCGTTGGAATCGGCTTTGGCACGTAAGTACCGCCTTCTTCTTCAGCTCGGGAGCCAAATTCAATGTCAAAGTCCTCCGAGCTCTCTGGAGGTTCCAAAATGTACCCGAGCGCCGAGATCACTTTGAGAGCAGACATGGACGTGTCGCGATCATATTGTTTGGTCTCTTCGGTCAGATCTTCATAAGGAATCAGATCAGGGTGCAGTTTGTTGTCATTGTCACGCTTTGCGCCCCATTTCCAGCCTTGCTCAATGCGTCCCACGGCCCACACTTCGTGTGCGTTTTGCGACAACAGCTCCAGCAAGCGATTCACAGAATTTGGCAACCGGACACGGGTCGTGTCCACTGGCTGAGGCACATACTTGTAACCTTCCAATTCACGCTTGTCCAAAGGTTCCAAAGCACTGGGAAACCGCTCCAGAAAACTAATAACTTCGCGCATGATGTCTTCTTCCATGTTGGACATTCGCCACTGCTTTCGGTGAGCTTTTTTGGCAATCACCATTCGGAAATTGCGCACCAGTTCATCAAAGCGACACGAAATCCCACGCCCCGGAGCTGCAAAATGCTCGGTAATCAGCGACTCGATTTCGGCTTCGTTGAGCAGTCGATTCTTTTGCTTGCGATGTTGGCTACTTGAGCACATAAAACACTTTCGGATACTTCCCCAAAGCATGTGACCAAAGAAGTACCGCACCCAGAGTCGTCGTGGCAACAGACAAGTCTCCATGCCTTCAACAATGGTCTCGCCATTGTAGATCACGCGGCATGCCCGGATATGGCTCGCTTTGCCGATTCCCTTGTGGTTATGATGCAGTCCGAACCATTGTTTCAGGTCTTTCTTGTTACTCTTGGATCCTCTTCGCGATTGGGAAGCACCGGCATCACTATTGTTGTCCATTTGAAGCTGCACAGCACCGGACGGTGGAGCATCTTCGTCCCCAAAAAGGGCTTCGTGTTGCTGCTTGCGCTCCTCCAAGGTCTCCTTGGTCACATACATCTCTTGTCCACCCAGGACCTCCAATGTGATTTGGTCTTTAGTCAACGAACCATCATCCACATCAACATGCATGCCACGTCGAAGGTACCCAAGCAACCGAACAACTTTGGCCGCTCTTGAAGAGATGGGAATGTAGGTGACCGGGAAATCGGAAAAGTAATCATCTTCGGCATGTTTCGACTCTTCCTCTTCATCTGCCATTCGCCCGGTGCTGCGCCTTGAATGATGCATTACCACTTGTTTGTTCATGACTTTATGGAGTTCAGGAATGTCAAACTCACGAGTCACACTGCGCATCATGCCCACACAAATGGTAAAAAAGTGCACCCACACTCGCCATCGTTTGCGAAGTCTTTTTCGCTCAGCTGCTAGGTATTTCGCATCAATCAACAGCACATGCTGGTCGCCCCACAACGGAATCTGGGAGGCCAAACTACTGCCAGACTGTTTGTCGCGCTGGAAATGCACTTGCAGTCGTAGTCCGCGAATGTAATTCTTGATCTGCATGAGTACATCGTACTCATCGTCGGAAAACTGAAGAGAATCCGTGAAATCCACTTCGCTGATGCTTCGAGCCAGCGAAGAGCTTCCAGGACCAAACGCGCTGTTGCGTCGCGTCATTTGGGTCAAGTGCTTCTTGTTCTCTTCGTGCTTTTTCTTTTCTTCTTGCGCGAGTGAATAGTACTCGCTCATGATCGCGATGAACATGTTAACGCAAATCAGGTACACGGAAATCATAAAGCTGAAAAAGAACAAGCTGGCCATGGTCGGGTTGGCATCGCGCAACAAATTGTAGTCAAACGCACCCAGCAACATCTGGAAGCACGACGTCAACGACACCGACAGCGAATGGTACTGGCGCATGGAATTCCCAAAGGCCAAAAAGCCCATCACCGCAAAGCCAAAGAAAATCGTAAAGAAAATGGCCACAAACGCCAGCAAATCTTTGGCCGCAAAGCGCAACGTTCGCCACAGCAGATTTAGTCTTGAATTAAGACGCAAGTACTTGAACACAATCGCGACCGATACCAAAGCCAATACCGATGCATAATCCGTCAACCGTTCAAATTGCCACGCGATGCTTTGCAGGTTCACAAAGCACTGCCGCGCTTCCTCTTGTTCGTGGGCAAGTTGCGAGCAATCTCGGTGGGCAACGTCAATCAAATGGCGTTGCACTTCATCGCATTCAATCAGATACGATACCCAGCACTCGAGAAACACAATCAACAAGATCAACTGAATGATATCAAGAATGTTCCACATGGAATGGAGGTACTTGGACAGACCAAACTCTTTCAAATCCATCAATTCGTTCCAGAGTAGCCAGCAAGTCGCACCAAACAGCAGCACCATGGTCCAGTTGTGGCGCAAAAACATCAACCACTGGTCTTTTGTGCTGTTAAAACCCACAAAAAACCGAAAGCTCTTGAGTCGCACGCTTTTCTCCATCAGATCCGTGTTCGACATCTCAAACAGCACTTGCACAAAGTTGAAAATCTCACTCTGCGGGTTGAACAACACGAATTGCACCATGAAATACCGCGTGGCATCGGTCAAAAAGTCCTGTTTCAATTGCTTCAGAATGATTTGGGTCTGGTTCTTGTTGTCTCGCGGCAAATACACCACGTAGCCGCCTTTGCCGTAGCTCATGCGCCAATTCCAAATGCTCGGGTTAAACGTCTGGGAGCGGATCAGGTTGTCCAGGTCGTTTCGCCAGTGGTATTGCTGCCGCAAAATACTGTCACTGGCATTGCCAAAGCTAGCCGTGTCTTCGTCTTCCGCCGTGAATTCCGGAAAACACATGGCATCGGGAAACAACACAAAGCCACTGTAGGATGCACTGCTGGAATACCCAAAGGTTTTGTCCGAGTGGCGCGACGCGCATTGCTGGCCCACTACTTTTCCGGATCGGATCATGATGCTGCCAATGCGCTGGCTGTTGCGCAGTGGCGAGTCGTAAAAGCCAGCCACCAATGGGCCATTCATCCACTGCCACAATTCGTCTTCGGTCATAATGTCATAAAACGATTTCTTGATCTGTAGATTGGGAAATTCTTCGTCAAAATACAAATCCTGCAGCGCCGCCTTTTGCTCGTAGGGAAAATGCACGGGCAACGAGATCAACGTAAACATCACCACCAACAAAAACACAAAATACACCAGCAATTCGCGATAAAACTTGTTGCGTTTGTCTTGCTCCAGACACAACTGCACGCGTTTCATGTGCACGCGCATGGTCGAAAAGTACTGAATCTGTTCTTTCAAATGGGAATCCGCCAACAATTGGGCGTCCCGACCCTGGTGCAGGCGGGTCGTGGACGAAATACTGCCACTTTCGTCGCGGGGCCCGCCGGGCCCACTCGACGAGGCAAAGCCAAAGCAACTGCAACAACAGCAACAGACCTGACGCCACCACGACGGAGACGCGTTGTACGAGGAACTTGCCACCGACGAAGAAGACAATCGTGCTTGGCGGTCAAACAGCATTTCGTCGCCAAAAGGAGTCTTTACCCTCTGGGACGTCAAGTTGCTGTTGTCCATGCCCGAGGTTGAAGCCGAGGCCGAGGCAGAGATCGAGGCCTCGGCCGCCAGGGGCTTGTGGTATTCTTGCATGGCCTGAAACGGAGGACTCTTGCTGCCCGGAAATGGTTCCTGGTCGTCGAGCTCTTCGAGGGACTGGGAACGCTTGGGCTGTAGACGACGCGACGAAGAAGTAGAAGAAAGGGAAGTCAGCGGCGCCGGAGAGGAACGAAGCGGCGGGTGCTGCGTGTTGTTGGATTTGGGCGGCGCCCGAGTTGCCGCCGAGTTGCTGAAGCCTCGAATAAAAGTGGCTGAACTGTCAAGTTGACTTGTGTGGCACTCGGCTGAAAATGGCTGGAAACTATCAAGGCTGACACCACCGATAGTTTTCTTTTCTTTTTTTTTTCTTTCGCACTTGAGTTGGTGCAAACAAAGGGCAGTGTGTTGGAGAGCCCGCGCTGCCGCTGAATTTTTCCCGTTTTCTTTTCTCTTCGTCGTTTCTAGGAACCCCCAATACGTTTCCCAACAAGCCACCAACCTTGGTGTGCGTTACACCAAGGTAAACCTGACCCACTGGGGTCCCAAAGATAGTGGGACCACCAGAGAGGTGGTTCAAAACAATTGTCAGCCGCCTGTGAACAGGGATAAGGGATTCGAGAATCTTTGATGCACTTTTCTCTCTCATCTGCCAGTAGACAAGCGTTGTACAGTTAACTGATACACCAATCATTTTGTGAGCAATACAGTGTAGTGCCAAAAGCGCTGAACTGGTGAGTGATGGCAAGTGTCAAGCCACACTATATCACATGATGGCGAGAGCAAAGAACAGGAAGAATAGGCAGATTTTTTGAAGAGAAAGAACGTGAATGATTCTCGCAACCCTCCACAACCTGGATGGGTGAATGCTCTGGTCTCTACCAAAGTGTATACCGTATTAAACCTGTGTTCGCCACACCAAAACCGTTACTCACTAGGGTGTTAACTCATGACCAGTCTTGTCTCAGTTGAAGTGAATCCATCTAGCACCAATAACCAACGAATCATGAATTCACTCAAGGAATCGGCTGTTGTTGCTGCTGGTGTTCCAGAAAAGACTCGTTGTATTGCAACAGTAACATGAGTTCTCTGGCGTCCGAATGCTGCAGCACTCCCAAGAGAAAGCACACCCGGGACTCAAACTCTTGACTGAGCATCTCGATGCGATCCTTTGCCAGCAACGCACCACCATGATACTCCAATCCGGAGGCACCTGCACCCGAAGAAACAGACTTGAGCTCATGGAAATACACTAAATAGTCCACCAATTGCCAGCAACAAGCCACCAGTTCTTCCACGGCGTTCACCATCGCGCGAGTGTACACAAAAGACTTCTTGACCAGCACTGCCACCAATTGTTCATGAATCTGCTTGACTTTCTCAAAGTCATTGGCCTTGTCAATAGCCTCCAACGCTTTACGAAAGTTAGTTTCAACCACAAACACTTGGAAATACATTTGCAGGTTCTGCACCACAAAACTCATTTTGGCGCGAAGTAGATGAGCGCGATGATAAGCCACGTGACTGTCTTGAGATGCACTGAGAGCACTTGAAGTGTCCACTTCCATGTGATCAGCTTGGTCGATACTTTGTTGTATTTGCTGTTTTGAGGGCTCTCGGGGTCGGATTTTCCAGGCTTGTTCCAATGCATACGCGATGCGTTTGAGCCGGAAGAAAAACTGAAACAGGTGGTTGTAGCTTCTTAGTACCTCGTTGGAGACCAGCAAGTGCAATGGCCACGCCAGATCACACTCCAGACCAACATATTTCCAGAGCAATCGTGACACGTTTTCTTCCGACGACGGCAGACTTCTCTCCAATTGCCAGTCACAAACAAAAAGAGGGATGCTTCCCAACGCGATACCAACCCAGTATTCGCCCCCTTTGGCGTGCAAATGCAGCTCTTCTGGAATGTTCAGTGGCGTCTCCAGGATCATCACATCATTTACTGCCACACAAAGCACACGAGCAAAGCGAACCTCGGTATCCATGGCTCTTCCTTCACCTTGAACACTCGGAGTTTGAGACTTGATCTCTTGACGATCGTATTGGATCTGGCACTTAAAAGCTCGTGTCTCATCCATGGGCACTTTGGTCCGACAGAGGCAATGAAAGGGTTTCTCGGCAGCCAGGTAGTCTCGTGGAGAAGTGATGTGACAGACGACATCAGCAAAACCAACTGCTCCTTGCTCGTGAATCTGAAACTGAATTGAGAATGCGGTATGATCGTGCATGTCCAAGCTTGCCACCGGGCCAACTGAAGCACTGTCATTGTCGCTGGTCAGGTTCAAACTCGGTGAGTTCATCATTCCTTTGGTATCAATCACAAATGCGAATCGAAGATACGAGTCATACGCTGCACACGCCACTTCCGTCGCTTGCTGGCGCGGTGTCTGCAAAGTGAAACTCGAGTAAAAGTTGTTGAGGTCGTATTGAGTGTGTTTCCACCACAGTGCTCCACATGAAGTTGGGGACTCAGATGAGGTGGAAGTAGACGCCTGAGTTTCAAACCGTTTCGAGTCTTGATTCAGGCGCAAATTGCCCGCTAAGTGAAAGCCGTCCAACGCCTCAAAGCTGTTGTACTGGAACGACTGAAGGGGAACTCTGATGCGGAATCGCTGGCTCACAGTATCGTCTTCTAATCTGTATTCCTGAAGGGTTGGCAACCACATATGGTGATTCAGTTCTTCTTCTTTTCGTAGACTCGGCCTGCTCGAGTTCATCATATCAAAGCTCTTTTCAATCAAACTCTGGAAGATTTCTCCACGTGATAGCAAGAAAAAGCCTCGCAGTGCCTTCAAATAATCCACAAAATGGCATTGCACCACGACATGATCATACAACTCCCTTGCTACACGAGTGCGAATGGCCTCCACGGCTTGTTCGACCTGTAACACCTGAAACTTTGATGCCTTAGCTAGTTCATCCATGGTGGTCACAATGTTCTGGATTTCTTGAGGGGCCACTTTCTGCGCTTGCATCAGAATACCCAAGGCTTTGCCGATGAAAAACACGCTCTCAGCAATCTTGACGGGCAAGTACGAGATCGGAATGGCGTCCAAATCGATGAAAAAGTGCTTTTGAAGATGCTTTTCTTGTTGTTGTCTGGTCATAATGGCTCTTTGCTCGTTTTTGGAAATCCTTTGTGCCCCATTGGCGCCATTGTCGTGGACTCTTTTGATGAAAAACTCCTTGAACGGATCCACTGTGTCGTAGCTCAGAATCCAATACACCATCTGCTTGAACAACACTCTACGACATAAGGAAAAGAAATAACGTGGAGCATTATCACTCTCTATACTTGTCCATATTCGAGGAAATGATTCGTTGGACTCTTACCGATGACAACTGTTCACAAGCGTCTCCATGGCAGTGCGGAGTCGCGGAAATCCAGTACGAGACGTCTCATGAAGAATCTCCAACAATCTTGCTCCATGACATCGTTGCTGCACCGGTGTACCGTCAGCAAACGTCTTAGCGATTTCTTGACAGAGCCGGCTCAGTGCAGGAAACACTTCTTGAAAAGGTTGTAACTCGACCAGCAACTGCGGCAGCGGAAACACACTTTCACTGGCAAGCACTTGCGCTTCCAGATTCACAATCACCTCGACGTATTCATGAAGAAATCGCTGTTGAATTGCAGTGCCAAGTGCGCGAACGTATAGACTTGGGCACTTGGTGGGGTCTTTGGTCCAATTCACAAAGTCATTGAGCGTGGAATACGCAAAGCCGACGCGAAGCAATTGATTCAGCAGCTGCTTCTGCGCTGGTGGAATGCTTTGGATCTCTGATTTGATGAAAAACCCATGAGGTTGCGCGTCAATGAACTCCCCGACATGCCCCAACAAGGCAAAGAACAAGTCATGATGCATGGGTGGGAAGGAAACAGGCAATCCTGGATTGGGCAAAGTCATTACGTGTGGACACATGAAAAAAGGCAAAGATACGATAATAGTGTGTGAAACACTAAACTCAGCGTGGGACACACTTTTTGTTGATCCTCTATTTTTTTATGCCTCTGTGTTTTTTGTGTTCAGTGGCTTTTCTTTGCACTTTCCTGATTACGTCTATGACCGCGAAGCAACAGGTTTCAATCCCGAGTGGTGTTGGACAGGTGGAATGTGGTTTGATTGGCTGTTCGTCAGTGACATGCTCACGGGAACCTTGGGGCACACACTCACCATTTGATTGATGTTGTGCGACATGATTCGATTAACCGGCAGAGTGCAAGTGAATCTTCAAGAACGCGCTTCCAAACTCGCCAAACTCTCTCGTTTTTCTTGCCGTGGGAGTGTCGCCGAGGATGATGATGGCTTCAAGCCGATCCATCGACTTGAAGGCTTCCAGTGTCACCATACACGATGGCTTGTCACACTGCTACCACTCCAAGACATCTATGAAACCAAATGACCTGCAAGTCATGATACAATTCCACCAGCTGAGTTATGGGTTTTCTGAAGCCTGACGGTTCTTATCGCGTCTGTGATTGGATGAAAAGCAAGACGTAAGTGGCCTTATAAATCCCGCGGGTTGCCCTTTTCTTCGCATTACGTCATCTATCATGGCTTGTCTTTCTCAACAACTCAGCCCGGCACCATCCCGAAACCCCTTTCGTCTGGTTGCCCTTTGGGGTGATTGGCTGAAATGCAGCTCTTCAGTGTGTTTGCCAAAGCATGACTGAACTTTTTAGTGTATGCATTTTCACAGGGTCTGCTCTTGCTCTTTCTTTCCCCTGCTCCCCCCCCCCCCCCTCCTCAACTCCATCTCGTGCTTTGTTCCTTTTTCATGGATCACGCATGTTGGTGAGAGTGGCGATTGACAATGAGCATAGTGAAGGGCAGTGGTTTCGACCTCCTAATAACCGTAATCGTACCAGTGGGTGTGGGTGTAGGGGCTACGCCTGGTACCGATCCCTGCCGTCTTTTTCCTCCCAAAGAAAGAAAGGAAAGCGCTGCACATGCGAATCCGGCAGTCACCAGCTCCATTTTCAGCAGCAGATTAAGCAGGTTGTTTCTCTCTCTCTCTCTTTCCATTCCATGGGAACGCGAGGCAGCGACGTCGTGGGCACCACCTCTTCCATGGTGACTTCAGCGTCTTCCTGTCCAAGTCCCGGCCTTCAGTATCACAAAGACCGCGCACGCGCCACCAGCTACTCCAAGGCCACGACCACATCTTCGTCTTCTTCGGTCTCGTCTTCCAATTCGTCATCTTTTGCCCAACGATTCTTTCGACGCAGCTTGAGTACTCAACCCAAGGAACCAACGGTCTCGTCGTCCACTGTCGACACCAATGTCCGTGGGCATCGGTCCTCGTCTTCCACCACGCGACGCACCAATGGCATCGTCTCGGCGGCGTCGACCAACACCATCAACTCCAACACCACTACCACCGACCCATCCTGGCTGGACTCTTCGTTTGCGTCTTCTTCGTCGTGTTCGTCGTTGTCGTCGTTGGCTTCCAATGCATCCACCACCAGACCTCCTTCGGCACCGAGTTCGGCACCGTCGTCACGTGCATTTGGGCGTTCCAACTCGCGACATTTTCGTGGAGCCAGCCAACGGGCAAATGGCTTTAAATGCTCGTCATCAACTTGTGCCTCGAGACGCTCCGCTTCGGCACCCCCTCCACCGGTGTCCGCCCCCCCACCGGCCGGGGCATCGACTTCGGAATACGAAGAGGATTTTGCGTCCAATGCCCTTTGGAAATTCGCGATGCGGTTGTCCTTGCAAAACGATAGTCGCGTGTTACAGTATTTCTCACGCTCCATGCTGCATATGAACTCTCGAAAGGTATGTTGGACAGGGAATGGAGCTGGTGACTCTTTTGCTTGGCTTGATTCAGTACTCATGGTGACTTGCTGGTGACTGGTAGCACATGGAACGACACTCGGAAGACCACTTTCGACCGCGAAAGATGCTGTTATCCAAGCCTTTTGCCAAACGAGACAAAGATCACCATGCAGCCATGGCTCAAGTGGCGGCTTGTTGTGAACCAACTGCTGCTGCGCCTCCACCGCCGGCGCCTTCTTCGTGCTCGTCTGCTTCCTCAAACTCTTCTGGCAATGGTGGGAACGGTGGAAGTCGTGACAGCCTCAGTAGTAACCTCAGTCCAATGCATCATATGCTGCCACCCATGCCACCTCTACAATTCACCTCCAGCATTCGTTCGTCAAAACGCAGCAATGATAACTCGCATGGCAAAAGACTTCCTCGACTGAGCTCCTTGAAGAGTTATACCAACTGGCAGTTTCCAGGTTTGAGACCTGGCTTTAGCATCCGTGTGGTTCGTGCCGAGATTGTGCCGCCCAATTCCGTGCGTTCCGTGACGGAATACGTCATCCACGTCGTGGATTTGCACACCAAAGTGTTTTGGATCGTCAAGAAGCGCTTCAACGAGTTGTTTTTGTTGCGCAAAAGGATTCGACAACTCATTCGAGAGAATTCGCATGACTCGGAGACCCAGCAGCAGCTCAAATTCTTGCTGGAGCTGCCATTTCCGCGTCGTCGCGTGCGCCATCCAAGTGCGGACGTGATTGCAGAACGAATCGGTGAACTTGAGTTGTTTCTACGCAATCTGGCTGCTCTGGAACCCATTTCAGCCTTGCATGTGGCTATTCTGCAAGAATTCCAACTTCAAATGTGTTCGTCGGAGTTTATCACATCTTTGGCCAAGATTGACACAAGTGAAGAACCCGTGGAACCGAAATGGCTGGAGTTTGAACTATTTAAGAACCTGAATTGCCTTGCGACCGTCGAAGGTACCACTTGCTATCGGTTTTTGGGTGCGTTCCGCAATCGTTGTGCTGTGATTGAATCGGCTGTGTGCCCGCACTGTCATGCGTTTGCGAATACTTCCATGGCGTTGGATGCACTCAAGGATTTGCGCAACGTATTGACCCAGATTCAACAGTATGTGGTGGATAAGTTTGGAAGCCAGTATCAGTCTGCGCTTTCCAAATGCTTTGATCGTGCGAGCATTGATACTATGATAGAGGACGCGGTGTTTCATGCCGTAGAAGACACCATTTTGATGCCTTTGGAGCAGCCTCTGGGTTTTTTGCTGGATGTGACAATCAACAAGGAGCTGGAGGCCCGTTTGAATCGAAATATCGAGCTCATGCGCGGCAAAAGCCAGAGTGAGTTTGGCATTCCCGGTCATTTGCAGAGTGAAGATGACTGGGGCAAGAGTGTGCATCATCTTAGTATGATGGACGAACGGCCTTTGGCGCACGAGAAGATCAATGAATTGTTGAAATCCGCATTGGAGATCTTTAAGCTCTGCGGTGAGAAACAATTAGAATGGCGTCAATCGGAGCCCCAATTGCAGCTTCCTCCACGAACCCATGAATCCAAGGGACGTCGATACAGCTGTAGCGATGCGCCCAGCAGTGGGTCGGAGTTGGGTGGCATTTCAAGCTGTGGGGATGGCGGTGGCGATGTTGACATTCCGTCTTCCTCGTCGTCCTCGTCGTCCGGAGGCGGATTGATGGGTGAATTGGCATCGCAACCGTTGAGTGCGGATGATTTTTTGCCGATTCATTTGTATGTGGTGGTGCATGCGGGGCTCAAGAGTCCGTTGCGTACAAAAGAGTATCTTGGTGCCATGATTCATCCGTCCAAAATGCTTGGGGAAGTGGGTTACTTTCTCACCATGTTTGAAGTGGCGCTTCAGTATTTGGCCAACATGTGACAAACAGCAACAATCGAAAACCCCAGCAACTTAGCGTAGTTGGACTCGGTGATAATCGATGGCCCTCGTGTGAGTGACTCTCGAACGAAGAAGTCAAGAAGGTGACTTGTATTTTTGTGGTCTCTTCCCAATGGAAGGTCAATGAATGATCCAAGTGGGCGAGCATAAGTGTATGTATTTGTCGGAGAGCGTAAATGGCGTGCTGGTGTACACGTTTCGTTTGGTGAAGCATTTATTTGGCCAGCAAGCGCAGTCCAAAGTACTAGTATATCGAAACACAATTGGATGGTGGCAATGCCAAGCAAACGAGAAGAAGCAGCAGAAGCAGAAGAGTTGAAAGTGATGGTGGTTGTTGTTGTTGTTGTTTTTTATCTAAGAAGAAGGGAATTGACAGAAAGAAGTGGTTTAAACGCACATCAACAAGCAAGAAGACGATGGATGATCCATTGGATTGATGAGCTAGCCGCCGGCGACTCGTCCCATGCAACGGACGGCTTATTGGCGGGGTCCTTGTCCCCAAGTAAACCGATCTGGTGGAGGTGTGCGGCTCGCATGCAGCTCAAGATGGTGGAGTTAGTGGGTCAAGCGGGTGGCATCGACCCTGTGGGCCAACGTGAAGTGGTGCAGCGTCTGACGCTGTGTCTGGTGGATATCTATGAACTCTCACTTGTGCGACTCGTCCAGAGTTGCGTGGCCAGCGAGCCGTTTGGTGAGACCGTCGTCTGCACCACTCATGGCACCCTGTCCAGCATTGCGCTGGCCATGCTGCACTTTGTGGCCCACCACGCGCCACTCGAGTTTGTGTGGCAGCGTCACGAAGTGGATCAAGCCATTTGTGTCGCGATTGCCACCAACAAAGCCCAAGCACTGGGGCTGCTGCTGACCAAACTGCTGCCAAAGACCTCGCTGGCGTGGCCTCCATTGTTGTTGCTGGCGGCAGCGAAAGGCAGATTGCAAGTTGTCCAGTGGATAACAAGTCGAATGGATGCAGAAGAAAGAGATGACTGCTGTGGAAGTATGATGGATACTGCATGTGGCCACGGACATGCGGAAACGGTGAAGTGGTTCCTAGACGCTGTTTTCCAACCTTCAGACTCGACTCTTCACAAAGCGATTGTGGCGATGGTGCAACTTTCTCTGGACACCAATCGATTGAAGCAATCGTCCATCGCGATGTCATCGTTTGTCAAGGCCGCGCAATTAGGCCATGTCAATGTTCTAAAGCTTCTTGATCCCACAGCGCAAGCTCCATACTCCGACGAATGCATCATACAAGTCATCGACTCGGAGAATCTCGAGATGCTCCAGTTCCTCCTGGGAAAACCCATGAAGGTCACCATGTCAATCCTGGCGACAGCGATCTCTAGAGGTAGGCTCAGCGTGCTCGAGGATCTCCTCGTAGTGGTGCAGCGTGGATACTTTGAAGTTGTGCGCTTCATTCTCACCACTGCAAGCGCGTCTCAACTGGCACCAATGGACTACCATGTACTGATTGATCACTGCGCACTTCTGAGACGACGCAGCATGATCCAATGGTTTCACGACCAGCAACTGCGAGGGTTTTCCAAGCATACGATGGATGCTGCCGCGAGAGCTGGGGCGTTAAACGTGGTGCGATTCCTGCACCACAATCGTCGTGAAGGATGCACCCATGCCGCCATGGACCAAGCGGGGCAAAATGGTCACCTGCAAGTCGTCAAGTTTTTGCAATGGCACCGCCAGGAAGGATGCACCTCAGTAGCAATTGGACGAAGCCGTAGCAAATGGTCATCTTCACGTGTTGCAATCTCTCCGTGAAAAGCGTCGTGAAGGATGCACCGTGCGGGCGCTGAGCAACGCCACGTTCTTTTGCCATGAACAAGCGGTGCTGTTTTTGCTGGAAACGCGTCGAGAAATCACTCGTGAGAGTGTGCTTCACGTTGCTCGAGAAGAAGCCTTGGGCATGCAGGAGAGAGCCCCCAAGAGAAGGAAACACACCAGATGAAGAACTCTGATAGAGACCCCGTTACAGGAGGAGGAGCAGCCAAGTCAAGGATCGCAAGCATTTTCAGGGAGTTCCTTGCAACAACAAAGCCAAAGCGACCTCGCCTCGTGTTTAGCAAATGATAGATTGGCTTGAAAGAGAGTGATGACCCAAAGATTGTCCATTGACCCCCTGGCGATGCAGTACTGGTGTACTCTTCTGTGGGGACCCTTGCGTTGAGATACATGTTGACCAACGCCATTGACAATCACAATGCCCAACACGACGACAGCAATGATCATCATGAGGACCACCACGACGATGTCACCAGATATTTGGCTGGGACGATTAAGGTTCTGGTGAACCTGACGCAACAACTGGAGTGCCGAGACGAAGATGAGGATCTGCACAAGCTGAAGAGCAGTTGGCCATTTGCATCAACACATCCAACTGGAACGCCAACGGGCTCAACACAGCCACCGCATTCGACAACGGCGCGATGAGTGTACGATGGGTTGGCGACTAGACCACCAAAGAGCGAGACAAAGTAAATGCCATCGTAGTTGCAGAACACAGTCGTGCGCCACGCTTTCCAGTGCACCTGCACGACCAACGAGTGTTTCTGTCGATGTTTGGGTCTTCCTTTGACGTCAAAGTTGAAACACCGAGTTCACAAGATGCACATCGATGGCTTTACTGGCGAGTGTCTCGGTGGTGTTGGTCTTGCAGATCTCGGCCAACTGTCAAAGTGGGGCCTATTGCTGAAGCACTGGAGCACCAATAGCAAAGTCGGCACCAGCACAAGAACCGCCACCATGGTCGTGGTTCGCGCCACCAACTTGACACCAAACAGCGTCGGCAACGACAAGAAGACGACGATGGCGGCTTTGACCATTCACTCGACAAATGGAGCGGTGAATTCACCAAACACATGCTTGAATCCGGCCATGATGACAGCCGGGATCGCCGCTGTGGCGAGGTTGTTGAAGATCCAGTCCCAACAGCCTTGTTGAAAGCCCCAGAATGGTCCAAACGCATGCTTGACCCAGATGACATAGCCACTTAAGGACGAGCAACCCGCGCCCGCGCGTGCGCGAGAGAGAGCGATGGTCAGTCTCAAACGCTTGAGAGGTTCGTTGTCCGGGAGCACTCACCATCGTTTGGAAACGCGGTGCATAACTCAGCGACGATCACGGAAAGTGGGAAGGAAAACGGCAACGGGCACGTGACAATCGCGATCAAACCCAGAAGAGGTCCCCCAGAAGCCATGGCTGGCTCAATGCCTCGTGGACCCTGGTAGGAAATCGGAAGGATGAGCACCAGTGACAGAACACGCGACATCTTGCGTAGTTCACCCATGGCTTCAAACTCAATCGCTGAATCCATGTCTCCCGGCAAGCTTCCCCACGGAGAGACACGGTCTAGAACCAGTCGGTCCTCGAGTTGCGATGGCTCTGGACAAGTTGAAGGAACACCTATCTCAGGTGGTGGTGTCGGTGAAACAATGCTAGAAGCAACTCGCGTCCTAACCGTAGAGAACAAGCGGGCTTGTGCGTCGCTGTGTGCAAATCGAAAGCAATCTGGTCAAGAGTATCACACGTTTGTGATTGTGCCGACGGCCTTTGGTGTTTAACCACGTTAACTACTCATTGTTCTTCATCTGTGGCCGACATTTCGTCATCCACCACGCTCGTTGCTTCCCCACAACTACAACGAAAACGTTGTTGGGAGAACTGGTGCCCAGTCACAACTGCTCCTTGTTCTTCGCGAGTCACAGGGTGAGATGCTGATGGGATGTTTGACTGGACTGACGGAGGAAAAGGCGTCATCTCCCAAATCCTGTCATCCTCACTCTTGGAAAACGTGCCAAACCATCTCACTTCACCGAATCCAATACTTCTCTCGCCGAATGGATCTACTGTCCACGTTGATGGCGTAGATGGCGTCTGCTTCACTGGACACGGCGAATCCACCACTAGCGCAACGCTTCAACACGAACATGAAAGCCGTGTGGAATTTCACAAAGCTGACCGCACAGCAGCATGGCGACCTTGCAACTCACCAGTTTTCGTTGTTTTCCACAACGAGTTCGTGACAGAAACTTGCGAAACTACTCGATTGCCGACCCAAACAGCACCGAGAGCTTTGCAATCGCAGTGTATGATACAAGAATCATGCTGGGGGTTCTTTGTGGAGTTTTGACATATCGGCTTTCAAACCGACGAGAATGAAAAGACCTGCTTGCCTGTATCAATCAATGCCACTCGCAACCTGCTGGGTTCGCATGAGAAACTTGGCGTACAGCACACCCGCGACTACCAAAACACCGCAAATGATGGCCGAACTGGAGCTCGTGAACGCTGTCGCAATCACAAAGCTAAGCACGATACACGGAAGAACCATGAGGATGGCCACCACCACCACACCGCCAGGTACTTTACAGGGTCGATAAATATCCCCATGCGCCAGACGTAGCTTGAGAGCTGATACAAAGATGAGAATCTGCACAAACGCGGAGAAACAATTGGCCGTTTGCATCAACACCTCAAGATCAAACGCCATGAGAAACAACACGGGCACCACGTTCAACAGCAGCGCGTAGTATGGTGTCTCAAAAAAGTAATGACGCTGGCTAAACACTTCGGGAATCAACGCATTCTCGGCCATGCCATTGACTTGATAACAGGTGGCAAACGTAGTGACCAAAAACATGCCAGCACTGGAGCAAATCACCGCCATGAGTTCAAGTACATGCAAGAATCTGCCACCCGTGAGCCGTGCCACCTCAATGATCGAGCCAGCCTCGTACAAGTGCCAGTCCATTTTGTTGGCGGCCAGCATAGCCATGATCGGAACCGAATACGTGATGACCATGAGCACCAGGTTGATGAAAATGGCACGAGGATATGTGTACGCCGGGTTGGCCACTTGACCACCAAACAGTGAAACAAAGTAGATGCCGTCGTACTTCCAGAACACAGTGGTGAGTAAACCCTTCAGGTCCATCTACAAGACAAACGAACAGAAAAAAATGCTGCATTGTCAGTGACCAGGGTCGAGACAGGCAGCACCCAGGTACTAGACTCACATCAATGGGTCCACTGGTATAGGCTTTACGGATTTCAGTCAACTTGTCAAAGTGGGTCTCTTCGCTAAAGCACTTGATGATCAACAACAGCGTCGGCACGAAAACGATTCCTGCAAACAATATCGTCGTACGGGCCACCAACTTGACACCAAACAATGTGGGCAACGACAACGACACCACGATGGCGACTTTGACCAAGTATTCGACCAAGGGCGAGTTGAAGCCACCAAACGCTTCCTTGAATCCGGCCAAAATGACGGCTGGCACCGAAGCCGTGGCGAGATTGTTGGAGATCCAGGCCCAAAATCCCTGCTGGAATCCCCATCTCGGCCCAAAAGCATTCTTGACCCAGATGACGTAGCCACCTATCGGGAATTCGAAGTGTCAAAGAGTTGTATAATGGTGGCCTGGCCGACCATGTCATGACAGCTAGGCGGCGAAGCACTCACCATCATCGGGGAAAGCGGTACAGAGCTCGGCAACAATCATGGAAAGCGGAAGGCTAAATACCAATGGATAGACCACGATTGCGATTAAGCCTAGCAGCGGTCCCCCAGCCGAAATAGCCGGCTCAATCCCGCGTGGACCCGTACAACTCAAAAAGTAGCAGATCGGAAGCACGAGAAAGAGCGTGAGGACACGACAATTGCTGCGCAGTTCCCCCATGGCTTCATATTGAATCGCAGAATCCGTTTCCCCACCAGAACAGCTTCCCCATGCAGATCTGACTCGTTGAATGTGTTGGCCCTCAGGTTGTGCAGACTCCAGGGTCGTAGCACCGCATTGTGGAGATGACTTGGCAGCAAAGCTGTACGCGAGTTGGGGATCTCTCACTTTAACGGGATACTGTTGATCCATGTTAGCCGTGGACTTGATGAATTGTGACCTCGAGCGCCTGTTCAAAGAATGAGGATGAAGGAGAATTCGAAGAGCAGACGTAGCGCATTTTATCTTGCACATCCACCACATCAAGTGGTTTGTGTACCTTGTGATGGGTCATGTACATCCTCCAGCTGTTGGGCTTGTGTTCCTTGGCAGTTGCTCTGAGATACAGGGTTTTCAACGAATTTCAGCGCAGCAGCTGTTGGGAAAAGAGAGTGTCCATCGTCAGACCATCGTCCATGAACAGGAAGAAGAACAGCAGGCCGCGCCATTAAAAGATGAGAAATGAGCAGAGTGCATGTAGACTCTCTGATTGTGTCCCTCAAGAGATCTTATGAGTATGTAAATGACTCGAGATATCGCAGCAAGCAACGTGGGGAATTGCATCAATTCTGCTTGCAGTTGACATCGGAGACGCTTCAATCTAGTCATAGACGGAACAGCGTGGCTTGATTTGGAGCATCTCTCTGAAACATGGTCTCGGTTCTGAACACAGATGTTGCATCTTGATCCATGTGATACTTTTGCGCTGCTCGCGCTGCTCATGAACCAACCAGTTGGTTACCTGAAAAGGTCTGATTTGACACCTGGCAACTGGAATTGCCAGGTCAGGATTTTTGACTGGCTTGTGCAACACGACCTCTTCTCTCGATTCCTCTGAGGAATTGAACAACAGCATAATGATGTGGCAATCAGGGCAACGAACACCAACAATGCAATCTTTAGACGAGCAGCACAAACTTGTGTTCACGTGGTATGCGATTTGACAGTCATATAAGCAATTGACGGCAACAATATGTACTAATAGATTCACATTATGGTGCAACAACAAAGAGGAGGGATGTCAACAACCAGGGGTACGTTGATAGAGTACTGCGATTCTGTATGGGTAAGATGACGGACTCTTGGTTAGTGGAGTGCGATGAGGATCGACAATGATTCAGCGTTGATCTGTTTCAGTTACCCCGATGGGTCATTTTGCCTCGCACACCACAACGAAACCGCACTGCTTGCTCTCACTTTCTCCACCCGATCTCGGAACCTCTGCTTGCCTGCTACATCGCCAACATACC
This sequence comes from Paralagenidium karlingii, assembly GCA_027475765.1. Classification (NCBI taxonomy): domain Eukaryota; phylum Oomycota; class Peronosporomycetes; genus Paralagenidium; species Paralagenidium karlingii. The sequence continues at coordinate 47,538 of JAMFLO010000269.1, forward strand.
TTCACCCTTCCTGCAACGATGACAACTCCTCGAAGTGATCCGAGTGCGGCTAGGATTCGTGCAGCACTAGATGGAGAAGTGTATGACGTCCAAGCAGGCGTTTAGGTGTGGATACCCGCGCTAACAAGTGCGTGGTGGTGAATGAGTGAATGGGTTGTGGAGAGTGGTGGTGGAGGCAACAAAAGAGAAAAGAGGTGCATGTGGTGCAGCGAGAGCGGCGAAGACGGAACGGGTGCGTGGTAGAAAACGAGAGTGGCAAAAGTAGACAGCACCCGGACTTCCCCGGTGGTCACCCACCCGAGTACTACCCGAGCTTGAGGCTGCTTAACTTCACAGAGCAGACGGGA
>JAMFLO010000270.1:0-47814 GCA_027475765.1 Paralagenidium karlingii
AAGTTTGTCTAACATTCCTTGACTTATCAACGAGGTCTCGGCACCGGAATCAAACAGTACGTCGATGCTCACGCCGTCGACTTCCGCTAGTGTCGTATCCGTCGTTTCCTTCGGTCCCTTCAACATCCTCATTTTCGCTTCTCTTTGCTTTGCCTGCCAGTCTTTCACCAGCTGCTCGGCCTCACCCACTGAACATTGGGGACAATCTCGAACGCGATGTTCCGTGGATGCACATTTTAGACACGGGTATTTGCCTTTCTTCTGGCGCACCCAGTCTGCTTTCTTTGGCTTGCTTGGCTCCGGCGTCGCGAAATCCTTCTTCAATGGCGTTTCACTATCACCGGCGCTTCCCTGTCTGCCAGACCAATGTCCGACCGTCCGGGGACTGGTCCTACCATGGGGTCCGTCCCGACGGTTCGGTTGCACTGGCTCCCTTGGTCTTGTGGGCAGCAGTGCTTCCTCCCAACGCAAGAATTCGGCGAGTTCCTTGGTACACCAACGGAAAAACTCCCGACAATCATGCTTCATTGGTTTATTGGTCTCCAACTTCAGTTGAAAATCAATGTCTTCTCGGAACTCATCGGGTTTCAGCGCTGCCACCAGGTATTTAACAAGTCTCTTCGGATCCTGTGTCTCAATGGCTAGCTCCATGCCAAACCTATCAATGATTCCATACGCGTCCTTTAATAGCTTGTTCATACGCGATGTAGCATTTGCGAGAGTCGTATTCATTCGCAGTGATGATTTCATCGCTTTGTCCAGTGCCTTCCAGTCCGCTCTGATCTCTTTGCTCTCACGAAAGTAGGTTTCCCACTCAGCTTCCGCGACATCGTCAGGATGGTCTCTACCCATCTCATAACACGCAATGAGCTTCTTCGCACGAACACTGAGACAAGCACTGACAGGTGCCACTCTGATGCGATTTCGCTCCGTTTCTTGGCTCTTACAGTCAGCAAAATAGGCTTGATACGCCTTCACAAAAGCGCGTCGGTCCTCTACCGAAGTCCCATCATATCTTGGTGGCTTGGGGGGTGCTGGTGTATTAATCAGGAAGGATTGCTCTTCATCAACCGGTTCCATTTCGACGTCCTCAGCGTCGAAACTGGGTTGGGTTGGATTGGTCTTCCTACGCGGCGAGGCAAAGGGTCCAGGTCCTCGAGCAGTCAGGACTCTCCATTGCTTCTTCTTCGCGTCGTGCTCGACCGCTGGTTCTGGCTTTTCTTCGCCGAGCCTTTCCACAATGTCTACTTCGGACATCTCTTCGCCTTGGTCACCACAGTCTTGAGCGTAACTTTACTAGGTTCTCCTTTGAACTTCGAATTAGAGTTAACTTTGAACTAGACACACCCGCTGGTACCACCAGCTATGCAGTCCGGTTCTCGAGATGAGTCTGCTGTTCAGCTCCGTGCAAAACACAAACTCTCCATTGATCGTTCACCCATTTCATCGCTCGTCCTAAACTATAGAACATACACAACTCATCATAAATGCACAAAGCTCACGGCTCCTACATCCAGGACCACACAACCTCTGCTTCGATATTTTGGGCTGCTTCGATATTTGGGCAACACGATCTTCCACTGACGGACGTCATCCAATGTCGTCATCTGCGCCTCTGTTTTGGGTACCAACTGGCTCCTCCAACTGGCTTGAGGTACACAGCCACATCATACTTCGAAGCACTTGGATCAATCCATCAAGCCAGACTATGGTGAGCACCACAAATCAAAGAGGCCCTCTGGTCCTTCTGGATGTGGATCCGGCGAATACCATTCACGTACACCCGCTTCGAGTCGTTGACCTTGTAGAACCCTTCAGCGGTGCGCGAGAGCGGCCACACGATGGTGGAGAAATCGCGTGTCTTGTGCAACGGTGTGAATTCCGCCAACACCAACAGCCAAAGGTCTTTGGTGCGAATCAAGAACCGGTTGTGAATGATAGTGAACCCAGCCGCACAAATTACGTCGGCGTTGATCTGACGACGTTTGTTGGGCACCACTTCGAGTTCCACCATATCTCGCACGATGGCAACCGCAAGTGTATCATCCAGACACTTCCGTTCAAAGGATGTGAGTATGGTCGCAGGCAGTTTTTCGGAAGCTGCAGAAACACTAGCTCGAGAGCGTCGCCGACGACGCAATCGAATGGCGCGGATAATCTCGACTAGCACAGGAACGAAAATCCAAATGAACACGAGGTTCAGATAGTTGAATTTGGTGGAGCTGCAACTAGTAAACCCGCGCGCACAGTCAACTGTCGGCACGGGCTGCAGACCATTCTCGAGCGTCTGTTCGCGATAGTAGACACTGGCGATGAGCTGCTCCGACACCGCGGCGTATACTCCCATGATGATGGAGAGATTGCACCCTGGCACGCACAGGGATGCTTCCATGGCTATGCGCACCAACAGCAATGCGACCAGCGATACGCTCATGGACACATCTCCAAGCCCATAGAAGTACAGGAGCCACCCGTCACCTGACTTGCCTGTCCACGAGAAAGTGGACCGCATAATATCTTGCTCCATGTACGCCGACACCACGATTTGCAGCACGAGAGCACCGAACACTCCCATTCGCGCAGCATCGTAAAGCGCATGGTGGGTGTGCCGCAAGTTGAAGCGATAACCCACCAACCAGATGATAGAGATGACGACGATCAGCTCGATCTTGGCAATCAGCGCGATGGTTGGAATCTGCACCGTGTAAATGGTATACCCAACACCAAACCATCCGAGAGCTCCATCACGCAAGTACAAACAACAGTCGATGGGCCACGAAGACTCATCGATGGTGTACTTGCCGATCTTGTCTCTGGATGGATACGAGTGAAGAATGAACAACGCTCCGGACTCGGACTCAAACACATGATACGTGTCAATGAAGGGTGGCGCTCCCGTTTGGTCGTCAAACAAAGTTACCCGTGGGTTCTGATCAATCGCACGACACTCCTTCGTCATGCTGTTCTCCGCGGTGGAACAATCGACTCGAGTCAGCACTCCCAGCTCGCTCGTGTAGAGCACTCGCTTCTGGAATCCGGAGACGGGTTTGGAAAGCTCTTGAGTGGTACACGTTAGCCGCTTGACGGTGTCTTGATTGAGCCATCCCTTGCGTTCATTGGGGAATGCTTGGAAGACGGCTGTGTATCTCTTGGTGAACTGACTGTAAAACTCGTCGATACTTGATAGCAATGCAGTCTGGATCGTCAGTGCTTCAAAATCGATCGCCCAGGTCGGTAGACGTTGTTTGTCCGGCTGATCACACAAGGCGTAGACAGAGCCGCCATCGCGACCCATCAAAGCAACACACGGAGTGTCTGGATCAAACACTGTTGACTCCGGTTTGGCTTGAAGTGCATTGGTGAGATTGTGACTGGCTTGGGGATTTCTTGACGCCATGAATGCATACACGAGGTTCTCATCGAGCGGTCCGTAGAAGCCAGCTTCAAAGAGCCATTCTTTTTGGCTTGCAAAGGTGTCGGTGATCATGACCTCCACGTTGTTATGGAAAACCAGCACGTAATAGACGTTGATCGCGATCGAGAAAAAGAGCACCGTTGGCACTATCACAGCAGCGATCTGGTCGGCCACAAAGCCGATGCCGGACTTCACACGTCGCGACATGTCGCCACCGTTGGGTTCATGACGCACGATTGGAACGGCAGCAAAGGTCGGCGAGGTGGTCTTGACATCCACTTTGGCTGAGGGATGCCCGGGAGATTGGAACGCTTGTTGGTCCTGCGGCACCAATAGCATCGGGTTACGTCGTCAAGTCAGTGCGCGTCGCGGAATTGGTCTCGAGGTGGTTGTCGTTTTGAGGCTGCTGCACTGTTTGGCGCTGAAGGCAGGTACCAGTCAACAATTCAAATGAGCTTGTCGGCGCGCTGTTATATTTGGCAGGATCAGTCGGTTATTTTTGGTCGTTTGCCCTCGGATCGACTCGGTATATTCGCGACTGACTGAGTCAGTCGCGAATATACCGAGTCGAAAGCAAAGTGCATATTCCATCGAAAGTGCCGAGCATTGTGGGGTCCCAGGACAGACCGTCGCCACCAGCCACGCGAGTGAAGACAAGTACGATCCTGTTTGGTCAAAAGAATCACTTCACGTGCTGCATCACTACACTTTTTGTCTGTTAATCAATCAGTGTGCTTGCCTTTGAGCGCACCATTCGGCCAATAAGTAAGGTGATATCAGTGATCTCACCCTCGTGGGCCCTGCTTTGCTGTTGACCATCAAAGGTGGAATTCTCGTAAGAGATCTCGGTGTAGCTGTCATCATGGTGTTGCAGCCCATTCGCCACCCATGCATGACGCCCTTTGCTGGATCGGAATTGCTCGCAGGCCGGCGACTCGAAGCCAATGCCACCTGGCGCTCTCGAAGCCAACGCAAGCCACGCGCGACGAGCGTCAAGTGACGCCGTGGCAGCGCAATTCCGGATCTTCTTTCGGTTGCCCTGTGCCACAACGACAGACCCCGGCAGATCTCTATGAACTCGCTAAAGCACATCGTGAAGAGATGAGTCATGAAGCGTTTTGCAAAGCGATCTCCATGAACGCGCAGCATCGTACAGATGGACCGCGGGCTTGGCGAATGTATTGGAAATGGCGGGATGGTTGAACCCGACCACGGACCAAGTGATTGAGCCGCGTGCCTGATCCAGTGTGTTTGTTGTTGAGCATGATCAACCTGCATTCTCCGCTTGAACAGATGACGCAATGGATGGACACCCATGAGACCGTCCAAGCAAAATGGCTTACGTCTTGGCAACTGCACTGGATCGCGCAGGTACAACGGATATCGTGTTGAAGCTGCTGAAGCATTTCTTGCTGTGCACTGGCTTTGCCGCACGGATCGAGGATTGCCAAGCACTGGTGGCTTACCTGGCGGATAGACTGGTAGCCACTCGACCGAGTATTCCAATGCGAGAGGAATATCTGTCATGTGCGGGGATGGCCGAGTGCTGTCTGACTCGAAGCAAAGCCTGCAGCATCGCATGCTGCTTCCTGGATCCATTGAATCACGAGTCTAGAGATCAAATGCCCGACGACATTGTCAATAGCTTCGTTTTATTTCTGCGAGAGAATATGGATGTGTTGAAACGGCGTCCACATCGAGATTTGGCCAAACAAGTGCAGGTTGAATGGTATGATCAAAGGTGCCGATTGTCTCTGAAAGAAGTCGTCTCCATGCGTCGATGCGGTGAACGAGCACGATCGTTAAGAGTATCTCCGGTGCAAGCTCGGAGGCGCAGAGGACCCCGTGTTGTTGATTGAGATGGCTGAGAAGCGATCAAATGCAGTCAAAGGAACACCATTGGATCGCGAGTTGTAGAAAGATGCGTTGTTCTTCAACATTATCAACCGCAAAGACCCCAACAGAGCGATCCAGATCTCGGCATGGATGACTCTGAAAGGGTACATGATTCATCACAGGACTTGGAGCAACTTCTTGCTCAGAATGATGCGGTATAACTATCCCGGTTCTGGTCGTGATCGACAGAAATGGATGCGATGACCTCACTAAAGCGTTTGACCATGCCATCTCCAACGCAATTGATCACTTTGACAAGCCATCAGTCGTTGTGACTCCTCTGAAGCACTACGTTGAGCATGTCGACACCCAAGAGTTCCGCCAAAGCCACGCGGAGATGCTCAATCGCATCCTGACTCGATTTCTTGGAGCGAAACCAAGCATTGAGCACCTGGAGACGTTTGTGGAGTGCATGCAGTCTAATCGAACGGTCGTGAATTGATCTAATTGCGAGAAGATCGTCGCTTGCTATTTGGATCCTGACCACCACGAACCAGATCGATCGCTGCAAGATATGGTCGCCCACCTCAATGGATTCTACGATGCGAACGAGAACGTGGTCCATGCTGTCAACAACGAGCAAATCTCTCGGCACGTGGGCTCATTCATGGGAAAATATGGTAACTTCGGTGGTCGTGGAAGTTGAGACCAAGTTGCGAATGATGCCTTGTAGAGTCTTGGGACCTCTGCAAGATATCATTGGCAGAGTTTACATGGTTTAATGAGGATTGCATAGCAGCTGTTGCTGTGAGAAACGCAAAGATGTTCGCGTAAAGTTGGGTCGCGCGAGTGATTTGTGTGATGAGATGATGCCATCTCCCAGGTCATCCGCTCTTTCCAGGTTTAAGAGTCAGTCAGTTTGATGGTCTCTTTGTTTTGCTTTCAACAGTTCGACGTGGATGACTGGCATGCCATGGTATGGTCTGGGAGGAACCTGTGTCCCATTGGCTTTCTCTGGGTAGACGAACTGCTTTTGGTGGTGCGTTGCAGCTCGATGCTCCAACACAAAAGGATCGATGTGCCAGCCAGAAACTACACACAAAACAGAATTCTTACTTGAGCTTCTTATTACTCCTTTGTTGACGGTTGACACTCTCTAGATGGTAGGCTTCTGCTCGAAGGACACGGACACACAAACACCTCTTCCCTCGCTCTTTCTCTCTCTCTTGCTCTAGCACTTGAGAGACGTTTCAAGCAGTTCGCGAACAAATCCGTACTGAATGCCGCTGGATGGCGCCACATAGTCGTCCTGTGGTCGTGCCATCTGCACCCACAAGAAATCGGGATGATCATCACGAGAACCATAGAGCCATTCGCCACCAATCACGTTGTTGTTCGCATCTAGTTCTAGCAAGTAGTCGTAGTCCACAGTCTTGATGTAACGATTGGAGCGTCCCGAGGAAAGCAACGGGCCATTTTCATCGGATTCCAGCATATATTGCACGCGGTTTCGAATGTACATGGCGTGGACCGCATTGGTATTGAACGGATACACGTTGGAATTGAAGTAGAACCCGGCGGCTTGTCTGATGTCAGCGTAGTATTGGGTGTTGATGATCTGATACCCCATGAGTGCGTGGTTCCACACCTGGGAGCCAGCCGTGACATCGACGATCACGGTCTTGTGCAAAATGCCCAACACGTTGGTCAAGGCGAGGTGGAAATAGCCCGGTCCGAGATCACGACGAGCTGCGTTCGTGAATCGACCGTACTGGTCTTTGGCGGCATTTTCAGGTGCATTGTCGTTGCCATCAAAGCGAGCGCCCGTGAAAATGGACGACTCGGAGCTATCGTAGTACACTTGAGTGATGAGTCCCTTGATATCGAGCACTTCAAAGCGAACACCGTTCTTGACGACAGCGCATTGAGGTTCTGGTTCGAGCATGGAGGCAGGAGCCCAGGCATGGCAAATGCCTTCCCAGAGGCCGATGCAGTAGCCATTCAAGGATCCACGACGAGTACCACACACAGAGCCAAATGCACACGTTCCTTGGACGGCAAACTGGCCAGGCTGAAGTGTGCATTTTGGATTGGTCGAGTAACTGTCGATACCTGAGTTGGCCGAAATGGTGTTTTGCATCTGAATAGGGTCTTTGTTGAACGCTTTGGCGTATTTTTCACTTGGACTCAAGTCGTTTGGGTTCCATCGAAAGTTGAGCCCATCCTTGGCAATGGCCCAGTAGCTTCCTGGCCATGGTGGCACTTCTAACGTGAATCGCGCGGGCAGTTTCTCGACATTGAGCTCGAAAGTAGCACTGAAAAAGTCCTGAAGTCGACGAACTCCTTCTCCTGTTTCGGCGATGTTGGCGTCCGTTCCTTCCAATGAACGCGTCCCAGCGGCTTTGAGCTTCGCTGGCGAAGACACGGGTGGATCATGCTTTGGCTGACACACAGAAAAGTTGGTGTTGCGTGGATTGGCAGGATTGTGTTCCGAGTTGAACGGAATGAGCCCGTGTTGCTTGCAAAGCATGGAAGGACGCTCCAGCATCGAAGTACCATTGGCTAGACCAAAGGCCAGCGCCGCCACCAAAAAGAGCGATTTCGCCATCATTCTCTTCTGGTTGTGCAGATTGGCAGTGTGGTTTTTCGTTGTCTTTGCTGCCCTGGTCAGAGACCAGCACGCCTCACCTATGTCAGTAGAAGCGTCAACAAACGAGCCACACACTGAGCCGAAAAACCACAAGGTCGGCAGAGAGCTCGAGCCTGAAAGTTTGTTGGGTTTGCTTCAAAAGCAACAATGACTGGTGTTTTTCTTGAATCCGCCAGCGTAGAATCCTTCTGGGTGGTAGCAGATGGAAGAGACGACTAGGGAGGGAAGAGGGCAAGAAAACAGCTACCTTGATTGTCGCTGTATCTCCATTGTCGATTCGTCTTCCCAAGTCGTCTGGGCGTGAAGCAAGTTTGTCTTTGAACGCTCTGGTCCTTTACTCACTTCTGGGGTTCTTGCACGTGCTTCTTCCTCCTTCGCATCTGGGACATGCGCGCACGCTGATTGGCTGGTTGCCGGGAAAGGCAACGCCCCGTGGCCAATCAGCGCGCAGCCAGCTGGGTCGTTTCAAGATCTGGCGTCCGCTCAAGTAAAAGCGGTGCAAATGCCTGTCACGAGCCCGCTCTTTTCCACTGCTTTGGATGCCCTAAAGCCATGGAATCAGCTATTTTCTTGAAGCTGGAGGAAGCCAAAAAGCCAGCTCACCCATCGGTTTAGTTCCTTGATACTCGAGTTCTCAAGGTGGTGGGCGGGAGGTGCGTGGGGTCAAACAACAACAGTACCCACCAGCAAGTGAACAATTGGCACGTGGCCAAAGCTTCAACAAAAGTCTTGGTGTCGAGACATTCTCTTTTTCTTGGATTCCTTTCGCAGACGGCCATTTCCTGAAGAGGACGAGACACCAACAAGCAAATGGTTTGACGTCACGTTGACTGTGTTTGGTTTTCTCATACGAACTTCTTTTGCATTATAGCGCAAATGGTCGTTTGACGTTGATGCAACAAAGGTCGTTCCCATTGTCAAAGGCTGGAAGCGCCGCCGACGCTAACTGTCCCCATCGGGAATGCTACTCGCTCATCATCACACAAGCTCCCCACTTGCGTGTCTCACCTAAAGGATTCTTTGGTGCGACTTGGCCAAACCGATCCTGTCCGGTGTGGGTCACTACCTCGATGGGAAGTCAAGATGTAGGAAGGTGAACACCCATATCGCGATGGTCATGCACTTCATAGATGAACGAACACCTGTAGCTCGATAGACCTGCACCTGAGTCAACTCCCTCTGATGTGTTGGATGCTTTTATCACTAGAAGAAGTCGTGTGGTACTGCGATCGAACCCATCCGGGTTCCATCTGGACGTTGATTGCTGAACGTACACCTCTCTCATTCACGTACAGCACACACCGCGATCTGGCATTCACTTGGTTTAGCAAAATGGATTCTACAACAGCTACAAAATGGCATCACGGGAGGCTGCAACTCACCACACTGCTTACATTTCTCATGCTCATCTCAACAGATATTCCGGTACGACGTTGACAGAACTGATGATGACTCGGACTGACTGGTGCTTAACCTCTCACTGGAAGCCATGGATTCATCCGTGGCAATCTCGAGAAACTCGTAGAGGAGTTTGCGACCACGTGGTGTCTTGCCAGGTCCTTTGCAAATCTCGGCCAAATAGTTGTGCAAATGCACCGCTTTTTGCTTGAGATACCCGGGGTCCAGCTTCTTGAACAGTCGAGTATGCGGTAACGTCGGCAACTGATCGCTGGCAAAGCTCTTGCGCAATTTGCGATGCAAATCGTGAAACTGGGAATGACGTCGCAGCACGATCTTGATGCTCGGCGGCGTCTCGTTGCGGAGCATCACTTGGATCACAAAACTCGCATATTGATCGCCGTTGGCCTCCATGGCAAGCTGGAAGCCTTCGATCTTAGTTGACACGCCTAGAGTGTCCAGGGTCCTGCCGCTGTCTTCTATGGACACGGCGGAACGGCTCGTGCTTCGACGTAGGCTCGACAACGACGAACCCATAGTCTCGTCACCAACCATGAGAACTGCGGAAGGAGAAAAGTCCACCACATCTTTGGATTCAATCATTTGTACAGTCGGGATTTGACTGAACGCGTGGATCCACGCTTGAAAAGTCTTGGAATTGTGCATGCGAATCTCCACCGAGGTGCCTCTTCTTGACACGATGCGGAACAAATGGCTCATCTCGCAATAAAAGATACGGCACTTGCGCAACGGAAACTGACTGGCAACGTTGAGTGGCGGGGAGTTGTCAAAGCAACTGAGTTGATGCGGTTGCAGCACAAACCACCGCGAGTGCCATCCTTCGTACCATCCTTTAGGTGCTCGCTCGTGAAGAAACCCGGTCTTCATGGCACCAAAGTAATCCATCGACATTTCGCCATGCAGGTGAATCAATTGATGGTCATCCTTAGTCGAACCGTCCGTCGTTTGCGGTGGAGTTGTGGACCCGGCCATAACATTAATGGCTCGAAGCCAGTCGTCACGATCTGGGGTCGTTGGTGCCTTGAATGCGATGCCGTCAACCAACTGCAACGCATTCAGTGAAGTACTCAACGCGGCGACTCGTCGAGCGTTGGCGCCCATTGTGTTTCCACTGTTGGGTGGAGTCTCGCCTGTGGAAGTAGTCTCAGTGTTAGGTAGATTCTCGTCGATCGCAACCACGCGAAGCGTGAACGAATCGTCGCCATACACAGCCTTGATGGACGGATCCAACGGAAGTCTCCAACGTCTCCGACAAGCCACTTCCTCAATGCGATTGAGAATGAACAGGCGATCAACATGCAAGAGCACCACTCGGTCATGGGACAAACCCGTGCAAGTCTCTCTTATCAATGCCTTGGTCCCCAACTGAACTCGCGTGTGAGGTGTCAACTCAACGACATTGCGGATGAACCTCGGAAGTGGATGCCTTGCGCTCATATACCGGTGGAGCTTCTCGATTACAGGTTGACAAATCTGCATCACCACAAACATGGCCACATCTTCGCTGATCCAATACGAGGAGTGAGAGGCTTCTGCGTAGGCAATCTCCATCATACTGATCTCTCGTTTGCGTCTTCGCATCACGTAGTCAATGCGAGGAAAAGAAGACCCATGGATTGGCGTCGTGATTCGCTCCCACATTTCCTGGAGCTTAATGAAACTCACACCTTTGACTGAATTGGCCTGTATGACGACAGAGAGCTGGAGCATCAGAGAGTTGTTCTCGAAATCGGAATGCAATCACATGATGCTTACGCTGATGAGTTGAACAGGTGGCTTGTCGTACATTTCTTGACGTGTCAGCGGCTCAATGCGATACGCGATGGGGTCAATTGGATGGAAAATGTTGAAGTAGCGGCGACAGGCCGGCATGCGGATACCAGGTTGGAACTCGCCATCCTCGAGACTGACGTCACCTCGCGACAGAATCATCACAGGGACAGGAGATCTAGAGACGGAGGCCATCAACTCAGTCGATTGCTTGAACTCGCACCGTGTGCAGACTCAATGTTGATCGACTCACCCGACTGCAAAGAAGTTCTCCACTTGAAAATCCAACCCAGGGAAGCGCACTCCGTTCTTGGACACTGAGCCAGCCTCGTGGGTCAAGATGTCATACGAGATCACCGACCCCAAAGAATGCGCAAAGATCGAGATGCGGCCATCCCACCCGGGATGTTCTTCCAAAAAGACCCGGTACTTTTGATTCATCTGACTCGTGACCGAGTCCACAATGAGTTGACCAAAGCGTGCCGACATGTAGTACATCACATCCATCAACGTCTCCTTGTTGAATTGACGAATGCTACGCATTGCATTCATATTGTCAAGCCAGAAAGAGTGTAAGAATCGACACATCAAAGGAACCAATGCCGCATACTCACTTGGAAGATCCTTCCGGACAAATCAAGTCAAAGACAGCGTCAACTCCGGTGGCTTGATGCAGTTCTTCATGCCATTCGACCGAGAGAATCTCGACAGACGTCGGAATCTCGCGGAAAGTCGTGTCCAGGACACTTCGAAACAGATCGCGAAACTCGTGATTGCCGCCTTCGAGTCCCGACTTGCCATCCCACGACTTGAATTCGCCTTCTTGGAAGTCAATGTGTTGACCAATGCCATGGATCACAAACATCAAGTGGTTGACAGTGTTCAGACGAAGCTTTTGAACGGCAAAACACCAATAGTACAAGGTCAGAGGAGTCTTTTGCTGCATTGATTGGTCCGATCACTGAAGTGATCGACAGTACCGTCGCAGGAAGTTCATCAATGTGGTCATCTTCGCTGTCTTCTTCACTTGGTGAGCTCAGTTCTGTTGCACCGCGACAGAGTCAGAACCCAGCCAAAACCCGCTTCACAAATCGCATGTACTTGGTGTACCAACCCGGTGGTGCTGATCTGGTTGGCTCTGGAACAGTTAACTTGCTATAACTCTTGTTGCGCGTCGGCGAGAGCTTGAGGGCATTCGCCCGTTGAAGATGGCGTTGATCGTGTTGTTTCTGTTTGAGTAGTTGACGTCTTCTTCGCTTTTCTTTTTGTTTGCGCTTTTGAATCTGCTGGAAATGCACTTGCAACAATGGTTTGCGACACGAATCCAACGCCAACAGCTTGGCAAAGTCGAAAATCACTTGGTCAATGGCTTCAAAGGTCATTTGTTCCATCAAAAATCCATAAAACTGCTCCGCCGTTTCCTGGCTCGTGCCAAATTGCATCGCGTGGGTCTTGAACTCGTCAAAGCGGGTCTCGTCGTTGTCAAACGCTTGCTGTATTGCGTCATGTATTCACCCGTGTCAGATGCCCGTTGGATGCAGGAAACGCCGCTGCCAATGCACGCACCTTCATGCGCTGGATGACCACTTCATTGAGCAGTTTGGCTTCTTTGCCCTTCACCGGCACGACGTCCTCAAACTCGTCTTCGTCAGGTTCCGAGCCATGGCCTTCCTCGGACTCGAAGCCGTCGTCCGAGTCCACTGGGGTCGATGAGCCCAGTTCCGAGTCGTTTTCCGAGGTCGACACGGCTTGCTGGTGCTTGGCATCCAGCACTTTTTGCTCCAAATTGGCGCTTTCCTGTGGCGAAACCAATCCCAAGTCCCCGTCAATGTTTCAGTGGCTCCAATGCACACGCGCACCATGGCACAATGCAATGCGCTGCAGACAAGCAGCAGCAATCACCTGCAAGTTGGTGGTCAGGGATTCGCCAATGCTGCGCAACAGCATTTGGCACTCGGCCATGCCTTTGGCAAAGTCCACGACATTGCATTTGGAAAGCAACGTGACGTGCAACTCGTCCATCACGTGGGTGCTCTCTTCGGCGTCACTTTCGTCTACTTTCTCTTCCAACAACCCCAGCAATTGGGCCACTTGATGCAGTTGCTGTTTGTACACCGTCAACAAATGCTTGTCGAAAAAGAGCTTTTCGGGCAGATCACGACCCAACAACTCGCTCAGCGGTAGATCACCGTTCAAAGCACTCGCATTGCCACTGCCACCGACGTTGGCGCCACAGGTGGCACACACTGCGACTGTCGCCATGAGCCACGTGTTGGCGTTGGGGGCTTCCGTGACCACGGCCACGCCCAAATGGCTTTGTGAAGTGGACCGACCCCAAAAGGATCGAATAAACGGGTGTGGCCTCTCTAGAAGAACCGCGACGAGCAACGACAACCCCTTATCACGTGTTGGGATTGGTCAAAATGGAGTGGAGCTCTCTCTAGAAGAGCAGCGACACTGAACCGAAAGGCCATCAGTGTGGAGCATCTCAGAAAAGACCAGAGACAGGTGAGGCAGGTGGCGCGGATCGCATGAACAATGGGGACGGCCATCGCACCATTTTTTCATCGTCACGACTGTTGTCTCCATGGCAGACGATCGATGTCCACGACTATGGCTGGTGGGATGCTCATTTAACCAGTCAGGGATGAACAGCCAGCCTGCCAATGCGATGGAGCTGCCAAAGGCACCATGCCCGGTGACGACGAGTATGAAATGAGATGGATCAAAGCCATCGAATACGTCCAACGACATTCTTTTGATACAAACAAATAGTAGGAGAACAACACACGACTCGTCAGAAAAAAAAAAAAAAAGAATCTCCAGCGGGTCTTCCGCATGGAACACCGAGAAGGAAAAGATGCAATGCACAGTGTCAGTGCAACATGCCGAGCGCTCGGATGGTTTTGTATTGCTCTGAAAAAGCCAAAGCACGTCAATGGCATCAGTCCACACCACCCAACAGTGCGGATGGCATGATGACGCTGTACCTGGGATCTCCATCAAAGCCATGATGGCAAAGCCGGCTTCGGGGTTTTTCTTGTTGAGTTGCATCACCGAGTTGTACTCCACAAACTGGAAATTGTCAAAGCTGACACCCGCCGCCATCCAACACACCAGCCATCAGCAACAGCAGCAGCAGTAGCAGTAGCAGGCAAGACGCTTCAAGCATCGCTTGCATGGACCGTGAAGGCGACACACTCACCGTCGTGTCGGCAATTGGTCGTCAAACTCGTTCATCATGTCCCAGGGACCATCGCCAACACCAACCATGATGATTGCTATCGTGTGCAACCAAACTGATGCATTAGCACCCAAACCAACGCAACACGAGAAGAAGACCAGCCACTCACAAATGGGCCAATTGGACGCTTCCACAATGGCCTGGCGCGTGAGTTCTTCGTTGGTGACTTGGCCATCCGCGATGATGACGAGAATGTGGTACCCGCCTTCGTTTTGCACCGCCTTGATGGCTTCGCGGATGATCGGCGCAAAGTTGGTTGGCCCCGAGAACTTGAGCGTCGGCGTGATCTGGTTGTATCTCGCCAGCACCTCGTCAAAGCCGCGGCATCCTTTGCCCTGGAGAAAAAACGGAAAGCACGAATCGCCTTTGGTCTTGATATCGCCAAAGCCGTACGCCGGGATGATGTTGTCGTCGTCAAACGGCTCAAGCACTTTGCCCACGATGGAGATGACGCTCTGCATTGTTGTTCAGTCAGGCTCTCGAGATCACGCCTAGGCCCCAATGGTCAGAGAAGTCATCGCACCTGGTACGGATTGAGAAAGTTTCGCGACGGATCGATGTCATGCAAGCATTTACCATTGAAGG
Organism: Paralagenidium karlingii; assembly: GCA_027475765.1. Classification (NCBI taxonomy): domain Eukaryota; phylum Oomycota; class Peronosporomycetes; genus Paralagenidium; species Paralagenidium karlingii. The sequence continues at coordinate 14,920 of JAMFLO010000270.1, forward strand.
TCCGTTCACCGGTCCACTGTGGAAGTCCCATGCCACGGTATATGAGCGTCCGACAAAACCAAGCCATGCCTCCATCTCCATCCAAGCAATGTCTACCATGTTGGATTTCGTAAAGTCGACCTATCGCCCAAAAGCAAATGGAACAACCCGAGCAATCGCACAAAAAGAAACACACGCAAACGCCATTCAACGAACTTGCGTCATGCAAGAATGGGACAGCCCAAGACAAGCATCACATCAACAACAACAACTCACGCCAATGATGAGATTGGACGACTCCAAGCCAGCTTTTCTGTCCATGCACAACGTTCCGTTCCATCAACTGTTCAGTGGCATGCTCCAGTGATCTACCAACAGCTTGTGTTTGGTTTTGGTGCACCTCAGATCGGCTTGTACTTCCGTCAAGGTCTCGTAACGATCCGGAATGGCATGAAAACCCGTCGCTTGCCGTCCATTGTTGGGTCTTTGCGGTCGCTGGCCGTGTGGCGGTGGAAGAGGCGCTTCGGAACTGGAAGAACAGCCCATTAAAAGAAGAGAGAGTCGATTGATTCGACTTGGCTCGAAAAGCAGAAATGGAAGCCAGCCACGAGACGGGGTCAATTGGCTCAATTGGTTAAATTGGCTCAATTGGTCGAACACAAAAGCCAAAATGTTGCACCAAGCCAGTTATCCCCACTTTCGGGGCTCACTGAATACTCCAATGTTGCACCAATCGAGCCGACACCGCTCTAAATACAAGATTATATTTGGTCTTCAAATCAAGTGGAAAAGCGCTTGAATAGTAAACGGTCAGGTGAATTGCTTTTGCAATTCATTTGGGATGGGTCGCCACACCAGTGCCACACCAAAGGTGTGCTTTTTGTGTGTCCCCGGCGCCCCCATTTGGCTCCTCCAGAAGTGCGGTCAAATCTTCGTGACAACAAGACTAAGAAGCAATGGTGTTGGGCGGTCAAGACGCGTGGAGAAAGCATCCGTTCATCTCGGGTTGCGGCAAGAAACCGTTTCCGGGTTTTGGCATTGCTGCTGTGCTTTTCGGTGCCTATTTGATGGCCGAACAGTTCTCCAAGGGATTGTGCCAGCAGCAAAGAAGTCGCCAACTGGCGGACAACAAGTCGTTTGCGCTGGAAGAGGATGACGACGACGAAGAGGAGGAGGACGACGACGACGATGATGATGACGATGACGATGAAGATGACGAATAAATCAATTTAAGACGCGCGTTATGCAGCAGTTTGGAGTGTTTTCGTCCCCTTCAGAGTGGGGAACTGGTTGGATCCAAACGCGTCCGACACACAGCAAGCAGGTTAAGTTGGAAGAGGGAAAACAGGCAAAATGGACTGCGCGATTTGGTCAGTTCGTGATGTAAATGGATGGAAAAGAAAAACAAGACATGAAGAAGTCGTGGAAGCGTTTGGAGCCTTGAGGAGCTGGTGGTTCACTTGCACTTCTCGAGATTATCCTCTCTCTCTCTTATTGCATGGAGAACAGGTACGCATGGAGACAAAGAAGAAGATGAAAGCGAAAGCAATTCCGACGATAGTACTGCATTGAAGAGTATCCAGCAACCAAACGTGTTGCATGACATCCCCAGCTCAACACATCAGCTTGGTGGTGTTCCCCAAGCATTGTGGCGTTTTCGACAGTCTACATATGCGCGTCCTTGTCGCTTGTTGCTTTCTCATACACACTCAGGCATCACTTTCGATTGACCCACGGCCAGCTGCAGTCACCATTATTGCACCATCCTTCTCCTGATACGAAATACAGCAAATTCTACAACCTGTTTTTCACTTGTATACATGCTCACGCATTTGGGTGGTTTGATCGCCGTCTCCATTGCCATGTTGGCTCTGGGTGTTTTGCTCGCTTGATGCAACGAGGTCAGAACGATTCCTTGGCTTGGACCTGGGTTTCACGATGCAGTTCCAGCATGGACACACGGGTCATGAGCTGCGTGATCAGCAACGTGGTCTCGGCTTTGGTTTCTTCTTGCTCAAACATTTGCTGCTGCATGGTCATGTTCATTTGGGTGAGTTGTTCCACTTGTTTCTGCAAGGCGCCCATGGCCAGTCGCATTTCCATCAATTGGCTCTGCAACAATAGCGTCTCGGAACTGATTGCAGCCTTTTCGCGTTCGCGTTGTTGGTCGCGTTCAAGCTCTTGCTGCCATGCTCGGTCGTTCTCGCGTTCTCGGTCGTGGTCGCCGTCATGGTGATGATGTTCATGGGTTCCGGTCGTACGAGCATTGCCTGTAGCATGGTTGGCCGCGACAGATGCGGTTTGAGCATGGGCTTGGGCGGTGCCGTCATTGGCAAAGAGCAAACTATGGGTGGGTGGAAGACTTGACCGTCGGGACGCCATGGACACCATCGAGCTTCGCGGGCCACCTTGATGACCATGCGATGACGGAGTTGGCAATCGCATTGAAGTTGTTCCGTTCATGAGCGCCACATTGACGTTGGCAGACGACGCCATGAGTTGGTAGTTGCGTTCGTTCAGAAACAAAGCCTGTTGTTCGCTTTCTTGCTGGTTGGTCCGCGCGCGGTTGTGGGTGATCATGGCGTAACAAGTCACGCACACGCGTTGCGGGGTAGTAAAGCCCTTGGAAGTCATGATGATTTTCTTGTCGGCACTGTGTTGCGAGCAAATACTCTTGCCACAATTGCGACAATGGTGGCGGTGTTTGAACATGCCAAAGCTCGCGCGGCAAATGGAACATTCGTCGTCGCGTTTCCACTCGGGCGGGGACTCGAAAAAGTGGATCTCATCTTCCGAATGGTGCTCCGAGATGCGACTGCTGGTGCTCCCGTCCAGAACGCTGTGGGCGACACCAACACCATGGCTGCTGTGACCCGGGTGGCCATCCGACATGGTATCAATGTCACGGTTTTGAGAAGAGTTGAGCACTTGCACAAAGCTCGGGATCTGTGGCAATGACTGGTGGCGCATTGGATGCATTCGGCGTGGGAAAATACCGCCGTTGCGAAGCAAGGATTGTTGATCCAGCGAGTGTTTGCGCTGGTTTAAATAAGCCGCAGGTGGTGGGCCGGATGGTTTTGATGAGTGCATGGATTTGCGAAGCATGTGGGTCCAGGATCCCACGCTGTCAGACCGCTTGGTCTTGGCTCTAGATTGTGGGGTCTCGGGCGTCGGCGTGGCGCCTGTCGGTGTGTCCCCGGTTGTACTTCCGGTGCTATTGAACCCTTGACTGGAAGTGCTTGTGGAGGATGGAGACACTAGTTGGCCTTGACACATTGGGTGAACACTGCCGGGTCCGCTTCCAGATCCTCCGTCGTGTATTCCTTGGCCGATCACCAAATGACCACTCACGCCACCGCCACTGGCAGCCGAAGCGGACGAAGTGCGGCTATTGCCACTGATCAAGAGACTCATTTTGCCATCAAAGGTCTCGAGAATGTCGGCTTCCGAGTCGATGCCCGAGTACTCATCTGCGTTGTCGTTGTCGTTGTCGTTCTCGGGCGAGATCTCTTTGCAATTCAGCGCGTTATCCAGCACTTGCATGGCGTCGCTTGAAAGACCGGCCTGGACCGCGATCTCCATGACGCTTTGGCCATTGGGCGTGCGCACATGAATACCTTCCGGAAACACTTCGAGCAGTTTCGCAAGCCATTTGGCCTTGACCCGCGCACGAATGGCAATGTGAATGGGCAACAAGCTGGCATTATTCTTGATGCTTGCGCCCTGTGGATAGGCCTCGAGCAATTTGTTGAGCAACGAGATTGGAACGTTGTTTTCGGTGGAGGCCCAATGGATGGGCAGCATGCCGTAGTCATCGCTTTGGCGCGCATACTCAGGTTGCTTTTCAATGAGCCGCTGAAGTCCGCGCCAATCCGAGGCTTCTGCAAGACGAATGGCTTCGGTTTGCTTGACCATTTTGGTGTGGCTCGATGCCCAATACGACGCGTTCCTTGAGCTCACAGGAAGACCAGAAGAAGAGGAGTGGGCAAGCCCTGGCGTGTCAAAGAGTCCTCTCACAGGAGAGCAACCTTTTTGTCACGACGACAAAAACCCCAGGTCTGTCTTATCGCAGGCAGGCAGCAATCAAATGGGACGCGTGCGAGGTTGGAGGAGCTCAGCAGCGCCGAGCAAAGCTCTGGAGGGAACCCGCAGTCAGTTGGAGCAAGAGCGGAAGATGAGCAGGCCGCGAAGAACGAACGAGCGAGCGAGCGAGCAAGCGCAGAGTCGACGGATGAAAGGAGCTGCAGAGAGCTGAAGAGCGAGCGAGCGGCTTTTGCAGCTTGTGGTTTCTCCTCCGACTTGTACTGCCCTCTTTCTCCTGCCTCTTCTTCTTCGCATCTTCGCGGAAGCCTGTGGAACTGCCGCTTCTTGCGTTTCTTCTGGAACGTCGGTTCAATTTGGCTCGCAAAATGGAGGGACCCATCAACGGTATACCTTGGGTGGAAAGAGGTATACGACTGGTTATCCGGTGATCTCTGCACACTGTGCTCCGGAATGGGGTATACAGTAGGGAATTATCCGGTGGCTTGGTACATACCTGGATCTTGAAACGACACATGGGACAAGGGCTTGAGCCGCTAGAGAGGTGTTTTCTATCTTCCACTCACTCGCCACTGGAACGAAGTGAAACGAACACAACAAACGATCAACTCTTTGGTTGACTCTTTGTTGGTTTCTCTTTCTACTTGGAGCGTGGTGACTTTGCTGATTCTGAGCTGGAATACTTGGATTTGGCTGCTCTCTCGCTCTCTCGCTCTCTCTCTCTCTCGATCTGACTTTTATCATTTCATTGAGTTTTAGGTTCCATTCGTTCTTTGTGTTCGGTCACAACAAGACAACATGCTTGGGTTGACATGATCTCACGCTTTCAACAAATGGCCGCAAACTGTATACCCCCACGATCATGTAGTAGTGCATCGTGCACACACTGGCTTGCCACGAGCAGATCACGTGGATCTTCACAAAGGGTCATCATCATCCTTTGGCAATAGGAACCACACAGCTTTCATGTCGCATTATTCCATGCAATCTGTGGATCGCCATGGGAAAGGTTCTTGGCAATCCGATGCTCATCAACGCAGTCGATTGAACACTGGGCTCCACACATTTGATCTACACCCAATGACTCATTTTCAGCCAATCACAACGCGCATTCGAAGCCTGGAGAATTGGGCAATCAGCTTTTGCCCAGCTGATTCGTCAAACATTCCCACTCCCATGGGGACAGGGGTGTACAAGCATTCTTGAAGTTGAGTTGTAGTTTTTCAGCCAATCACAAGCGGCTTGAAGCTCAAGCGCGACGGTGATTGGTGCGAGAGCATTGACGCAGCTTTGGCTTTTGCACCAATCAACGTGCGCTCATCTGTTTCTTCCTTGTTCTTTGTGAGGGGTTCCATTCAGTCGCTTTGGCGCCTTGAGCAACACAACTGGGGCTCATTTGTGCATTAGATAAGTCATCATCACCCAAAAGCTGTTTTGTTACGTCATTGGAGCGCGTGTTGGGCGTCAGCGGCATCTGTGGATAGAGAGACAGAGACAGGGAAAGACTCGTGTTCCCGCGTTGTTATTTGTGCCATCCACCCGTACAGGAAGTGAGTGCTTTCGGTCCCCCAGCGATCCTGAAAGGAAAAGACAAGTCCCACGCAGCTGCGTTTGTTGTTGCCGTTAGAGAGCACGCCAAGCAACAAGAGAACAACTAAATCCAAGGGAGCCTCAGGAGTTGCTGTTGCTGTTGTGACGTTCCGCACCGGGAAGTCATTGTGTCATTTCATTTCGAGATGTTTCGTCGCGTGTTCAATCGTGTGCGCCGTCGTTTGGTGACGCCAGTGAGTTCCAGTGCGAGCCAGCAGGAAACGCCCGTTGTATACTATGAAGAAGACGACGCGGATTTGAGCGAGTGTTCCGTCGATCAAGAAACCGGCCAATTGGATCACACGGCAAATGGAGATCCGTTGGCGATAAAACGCATGCGCAAGCACCACCATCATCAATACCACGTGCATCATACCCAACCGGACCATTCCCCGTTGTGTCAGAGCCAGAATTACCATCCTTCACAGAGGTTTTTGATCACGAGCAGACGGCAGAACGGTGTCGACCAGCTCTTCTTACGCGAGGAACGTTTGGCGTCGCGTCAGTGGCAGCGACTGCGTGAGATCTACGACGCGTTTGAAGCGCTGGAGCGCAATGAGTTGAAAATGCAGCATCGAGAACGTCATTTGGAGCCGTTGGCAGAAGATCAGGTTGAAACCAAAGAAGAAGAGGAAGATGATTATTCCATTGCGACCAGTTCGACCCGATCAAGTGAGTGTAGCATGCACTCGATGTCATTTAGTGATGAAGACGAGGAGGAGGAAGATACTCCTGTCATTCGTAGAAATAGAGACGAAGGGCTACGCTCGTTGATTCGAAGCCTTCTGGAAGACAACACGGCACCCGATGTGCTGTTGCGGAGGTTGATGCATTCCAAGAGTGAGGAACTGCCGGAAGGGTTCACTTCGGACTCTTTCCGCGCACTTGGCGATGCGTTGCGTCGTGAACTCGAGTTTCATGAGACCCAGATCGCTACCACATCATTGGCCCCATCTCCAGTAGATTCAACTTCAGAATTGTCAGTATCAACCAACACTTCACCGACAACCCAATCGATGACTGCGTCAATTGAGCGCAGGTCCTATGAGATTGTAGGTGCCCAACTGTATTCAGAAGCCATCACGTGTGCCAGTTGAGTCCAAAGATTCGACAAAACAGACATCGAGCACACATCAAAAGAACGGAAGAACAAGACGAAATCAAAACCCATTACAGCATCCACAACACCGACTCGTTTTTGGTTATGTAAGCTAGCGTCTGGAAGGTGACAATCCCAACAGATCCTTCGTTGTGTAGTCTTGCTAACTGAAGAAGACAGAATTGAATCCATCAGAGCCAGTTGTTGATGGCCTCGGGTCCTTTTTGTTCGATGCTTTCGACGCCGTTGAAGTCCAGGATGTCACCTTGGTCGTTCACGACCACAAGGCTCGGAATGCCAGCCTTGCGATCGGTGATACCGACTTCTTCCATCTCCTTCATAGCACACACATTGTACTACCATGCCGAAAAAGCATCATCCTTTTAATGAGATCACGAATCCGCACCCCAAGCCATACCATGCGCTCGTACCTTGCGCTTCAGTTCATTTCGAAGAGGATTGGCAAAGGGAATCATCCACCCGCCTTCTTGTTTCTTGCGAAAGTGGTCTAGCTGGTCGCTTTCAGTGGCATCGGAACCCACGAAAACAATCTCAAAGCGCTTTTCGTTCTCATTGACTTCCTCGTAGAACTCATTCAAAGTGGGTTGGAAGTCGCGACAATTTGGACACCAATCCGCCTGTCTCGGATACATACACTTGATGGTCAGACCACTGTTCAGTTCAACAGCGGGTAACTGGTACTGCACTCACCGCAAAGTAAAACGCCGTCACTTTTCCTCGGACGCATTGTGCTCCGTCTTGTTGCTCTCCGTTACGATTTTCCAAGGTGATTCCTTGAAGCAATGTACTCATGATGATGATCTCTTGACCTCTTCCAACTTGCCGCGCCTGACTGATTGACAACCCCCACAACCCCTGTCGTTTCCAGTGTGGCCCACATCAACATACACTCCCTTCAACCATATCCGTACTTTACTGGGAAACAATCCACTTAAATCCGTTGCTGGTGAACCCTTTGGTGAAGGGATACGCAAACCCTGTTGAGGTATTGTAGGACAGGACACGATCTGGCTGTCTCTATTGGCTAAAAATAGGATCAAGCCGTTGCAGATTGGCCAAAATGCTCACAACACGTGGGAGTTTGTGGGATCCGATAAAGTACGAAAGACCGTTTCACCATCAAGCTTTGTGTAGCCGTCAATAGGTACCACCTGTACCAAAATGGAAAGGCAAGCAGCAAGGCTGAATGTTGCTGCTGCTGCTGCTGCAGGAAGCGAAAGGGTCGTTGGCGGTGGGTGTGGTGGTGTGGGCGCATAACGGCCGCCCTGGCAGCAACGCAAAGAGCGCGCAGCGGAGAGAAAGAACCAGTCGCAAATAAAGAACCCTCTCGCTCTTGCTTTGTGCGTGGTTCCTTTTCGCTCAGAGTTCTGTCACTCGACAACCAACAGCAACCAGCGGCAAAGACAAAAAGAGCTGCTTTTTGTCGGCCGTGTGGGTTCGTTTGGTGACTCGGTGGCGTGGCGTCTTGTGGCGTCGCGTGCGTCAGTCAAACCCGTTTGTCTACCAAGCAAGCGAATTGGCGGACTGATTAATTGACGGATTGACTGGATTCTGCGACTCGCACTGCCATTTCCTTGGGCTTGTGCTTCACCCGCCAGCTCCCCGGCCCAAGCTGCCCAGCGAGCCAGTCAACAGCCTGTGCAGTCGGCAGAAGAAGAAGAAGAAGAAAACAAGAGGTTGAGAACGAACAATAAATGCGCTTCGAGTGAACTTCCCCCCCTCCCCACATCCCGTCCTTCCTCATCGTCGTTTCGTCTTGTTCTGAATTGAACGTCCTGGGTATTCACCATGATGCACGATCGCAAGCGACGTCATGCCTGCGTGCCGCAGCAAGTGGATCACTACGATGGTCAGGCGATTTACTGCAACAACCGGCTGTACTATGAACTTGGAGGGTATTTAGGAGGCGGCGCGGCTGGCGTGTGAGTTCACCATTTCATGAAGGAGTTTGGCTGTATTCATTTGGTGGCTCACTGTCTGTTGTTTGATCGATGGAAAATGATGGTGTTTTTAGTGTCTATGAAGCGCTGTGCTCACGGTCGAAACGGGTACGCTTTGTCCTTGTGAGACTTGTACATGAGGTGAATCAGTCTGCTCATGGTCATGTGATCAACTCGTTTAGCATTTCGCCATCAAAATCCTCAATCCTATCGGGTACAAGTTGACGCCGACGTCTCTTTTATCGCGTTGCCTCGTGGCGGTACGAGGTCAACCCGTTGATGTTGCATCCGGATCGTCTTCTTCTCTTCCGCTGCGACCAGAGTGAGTCTCTTGCTCCTCATTCTGGTTCTTTCTGCTTCCTTGTGCTGCAAACTCATCAACACCTTGAACACCACAGAAATGTCTGGTGGCTTATTCACCCCATGACCAAGCAAGTCATCGCTGCCTACCAGGACCCACAAACCAATATGATCCGTGAGCTTTCGCTGCCCCAATGCATTCAAGTGTGGGGCACCGAGTTTGAGAGTCTGCACCAGCTGGACCAACAGATGCAAGAAGTCCAAGTTATGAACCAAAAGTGCCAGATCCCCAAGTGCCCCAAGAAATTCGTCAAGTTTGCGCTCACCCGACAGACTATTCACCGTGAAATTGCCAACATGAGTGGTCTGGATGCCCATGAAAATGTTGTGCGGCTCATTGAGGCACTGGAGCTCGTGCAAGAGAGTAAATACACCACGTTTTTGGTTTTGGAACTAGCGGTCGGTGGTGAGCTGTTTGATCGCATCAAGCTTGATTGCGGCACCGACGAAGTCACTGCGCGCAAGTATTTTCGTCAACTGATCTCCGGCGTGGCCTTTTGCCATGCCAACGGCATTTGCCATCGCGATCTCAAACCCGAGAACCTGCTTTTGGCTGATAATGAAGACCATGCACTCCTCAAAATCGCCGATTTTGGACTCTCGGCCATTTTCTCGTGTGCCGAACAGGACGATCTCATGAGTGCCACCTCCACGGGTGGATCTTCGACTGCTTCCTCGACACGAGCCAATGGTCTCAACATGAATAGCAATAGTAACCTTCAGGTCCGTCGACTTCGTTCCGTCGTCGGGTCGCCTCATTATGTTGCTCCCGAAGTTTTGATGGAAAACGAAGAACAGGGCGGATACGATGGGGCCAAAGCCGACGCCTGGTCCGTTGGGGTGATTCTCTACGCGATGCTGGCAGGAAATCTTCCGTTTGGCAAGGATTTGCTCACTTGTATGCGCTTTGAGCGGTTCAAAAAATGGAGTTACGCGACCAAATGCATGACAAATTCGAGTGGAAACCATGTGGATGACTTAAATGATCCCGCTGCGGTGCCATTCTCGTCGTCTCCGAATGGAAATGGGAATAGAGACACCATTGGAAACACCTCTGTCGTGGGCAGTGGGAATGATCCAGGTAATAGTGATGACCTCGGCAATGGTTCAAGCAATGACAACACTGCCGGTGGATTTCCAGCATGGCTGTTTCCGAGTCACTTCTCCTACGACGTCAAGAACCTGATATGCCAGCTCTTGTACCCCGATGCATCAGTGCGTCTGTCTGTTGAAGAGTCCCAGCGGCATCCATGGGTGATGCAGAATGATGAGGATCAAAGCGCTGTGAGAACTCTGCCGGCATCCACTCTTGAACTCGTAGGCAACAACAACAACAACAACAACATCAACAGCACCAACAGCAACTGTAGTACGAATAGCCAGAACAGTCCACGCCACCAGCTTCCATCGCCTCATCATGACCTCGACTTCACTTCGTCGTATCGATGGGCGAAAGTAGCGAGTCCCAACCATGAGGTGCTATCGCATCTCGTTCCACCGCAGCATGTATCGTCACAACCAGGGGCAGGTCTTGCGCCTACTCCTTCTCCTGCTTCGATCGCGTCCACTTCAACGATTCGTAAGAGCTCCAGTGGTGGTGTGCTTCCATCTTTGGATGAAACGACGCCTTATCCCCCGTCCAATGGTTCCACTGACATGGCAACTTGCGCCAGCGACATTGAAGAAGACGATGATGACCAGCAACTTCACACAATCTCTAAGCAACAACAGCAAGAGCCATCAGTGACGATGCGGTACAGCAACAAGCATCAGGAGTCTCCTTCAGTAGACAGTGATCCAAATGAAAAACGCGAAGCAGCACCTGTTGTACAGCCATCAGCAGTTCGAACGCTTCCAGTTCCTCTTCCGATGCCCACGAGGTTTACGTCACCACCGCTTGTGATCAAGAAGAAGACCATCCAAACCGTGAATGGTGTTATCAACTCCCCGACTAGAAGTCCATCCCAAACAACGCCTTTGGCTTCGTATCGTCGCAATTCCCCACCGGAGCTCTTGTCTGTGGGTCATTTCGACCAGCAAAGCGTCAAATTGCAGCACCTCAAGCAGCAAGAAGACCAGCAGTTTTGTGAGTTCCAGGGCGACTGCCACGATGAAGACCAGGATGTCACGACGGACGTCGATATGGATGGCGATGAAGAAGACCAAGAAGCCAACGATGTGGTTGTGCCTTTACGCGTGAGCATTGACGTGCCGCTGCCTTCTTCTACTTTGAGCTCTTCTTCATCCATGGCGGCGTTCAAGTACAACGCCAGTCCTCGCTTTTACCATCTGGATGTGACTTCCACAGCCCCTCGCTCCACGCGCTTCACGACTTGTCTCCCGGCCCACGTCGTGTTGCAGGAAATGGAGCAGTGTCTAAGCCGCAATCCCGGGATGGTGTTCAGCAACTACAAGAAGAACATCACGGTGCGCACCCAGCATACCAATGTGAACGGCAATGGCACCGCTGCCGCAACCACTACCACCACCAACTCGATCAGCTCCAATGCTTCGCTAAACACCAGAGGCGACTCGTCGTTGCCACCAAAGGGCGCCAGTGACTGGGACACTCTGGATCTAGTGGTGGATTATGACAAGTATACGCTGGAGATTCGTTGTGGCAGTGTGCTGACGTGCACTATTCAAGTGTTTTTGTACCAGCGAGGGGTGTACTTGGTCGAGTTTCGGCGTGGCCAGGTGAGGTCTGCGTTTGTGGACTGATTAGTGGATTCGTTGTGGTGTCCACTATGACTGACTTGGGTTGACTATAGATGGAAATCTTTCAGTTCAAACGTTTTTACGAGGCACTTCGAGCCCAAATCTCGTATGAAAACATGACGCGTCAGTCCGACACTGCCACTATCGGTGGCACAAATGGTGGCACGGCTGGGATTGATGGCATGACAGGTAGCTCGAGGAAAGCACCAACCGACTTTCGTACGGGACGCAAGCGCAACAATTCAGTTTGTGTCTTTAGCTCCACTTGTGATGGTGACGGCAATCGTCTGTAAACTCGTGATACGAAAAGCATTCGACGGATGAATTGACACTACACTTTGAGTTGAGAGTTGAGTCAAAGTTGAGTTGCTCTTTCCTAAGTTAAAAAAAGACTCATAGAAGAGAAAACACGAGTGGAGCAGTCCAGTCAATTTAGGCATTCAAAAGGTGGATTTCTGTTCTGGTTGTTAATTGAATCTTCCGATCATCAGCACGTCCTGATCGCACGGAACGTACGACACCTCACTACAACGCAGTGTCATGGGTGAACTGCACTCGACCGACGGGACACCTGCTCCGAGCTGGATTGTGTCGAATAACAAGCAATGAGCCACTTTCTTCGTTCAGTTAACAAGACCAATACCGACTAGCACATGGAGAAACACTCACAATGGTAGGGGCGATGGTCACCAGCAGAAAGTCCACCAATGGTGGCATGTCGGTGCCTGGGTTGCAGGTCTCTTCGAGGCACGTCGTGATGATGGCACTTCCTCCTTCCACCATGATCGTGTTGATACCTTTGGCAAACAGCAGCTCTGTCGCATCCATGTCATTTGGTGTTAGTTCAATTTAATAGTCGTTTGGTTCAACGATCCTTGTGTCGACCAAAGCGTCATCAACCAACGCACCAAAGGCACTGCGCAGATCCACTCGTTCTTCAGCCGATTGGGTCATGAATGAACTGCACACGATCACTTGGGCACCAGCTTTTTCCAGCTGGAGACGTCGCTCTTTCTTCTCTAACTCCCAGCAAAAAGCCCATTCAGTCTGCTGTTCAGTTGATTGCTCTGAGCTGATGGAAAGGCAACGTACCGACGTCACTGTAGCTGGTGCAGGTGGTCAGAATGATGGGCTTCCGACAGTTTGGATCGGTCAGTAATTTACAAGTCACTGGGCAGCGCATCGCCGAGTCCACGATGATAGGCTGCGGGTTGTTGCCCTTGACGAGGCGCACGTTGAGCGATGGATCGTCGGCCAGCAGCGTGCGCACGCCAATGAGGATACCATCGTGAAGCGAGCGAAGCAAATGGGTCACTTTCATGGACCGTTCGCCACTAAGCAAGGTCGGAGAGCCTATTGATCGCACCAAGAGAAAGATATTGCAAGAAGATTGTCATTCTGAGCGGTCAAGCGATCTCAACATAAGCTTGTGCTGGGCGGGGGTACAGCATACCGATGGCAGCGGAGATGCGGCCATCAATGCTTTGGGCATAACTGAGTGTCACAAATGGGCGGATGGGTTTGACTTTCTTGAAGTTGGCCATGGCATCGGCCAGTTTCTTCTTGACAACTTCTTGTTCCGGCATGAGATTTGCTGGTTGGACGGATTGTTGCTGTTGTTGAATCCTGGCGCCGAGTTGACTTGGACTTTGTATGGATAACGACTTGGACCGTTTTTTGGTGCTTTTTGAAGCACCGCGACGAAATAACCTTGTTAGCCATGATGAGGTTTTTTTTGGATACCCCAACACAAGGCTACTGCCACAAGCCAAACGGTGGATTGATCGATGTGCACCACACAAGTCACACTGCAATTCAGGCGAGACAAGCGGACAAGCCCACTGAAAAGCAACAGCAAGCAGGTCAGCCCAGCTCGTTGTGTGTGTTTTCAGCCAACGCTAAGTTGACAAGTACTTTTCAGCAAAAACCAGCTTTCAGCTTCAGCTCCTTTTTTTTTTTTGCAGAAATGGCATCTGCTTTGATCAAGAGTGTGTTCGCGCAGGCGTCGCGGTGGTTTTGGCGCCCGACTTCTTCCTCAGCCCTGCGTCTCGGCTGGGAGATGCCTGCAGCCGCCACCGCCGCTGCTGCGTCTTCTTCTTCGTCCAATCCGTTGATGGACGCACTCTGGCTGGCTGCACCCAAGTCCAAGGTGAGTCTAAGGATGGGTGCCGCCCTTGGCCTTGGGACAGACAAAATGAATGGTGAAGCTGACCTGGATGGTCCAAACCTGTGGTGGTATGCTAGGTGACCCCGTCGCGCAAGAAGATTCGCAACAACCATCCGTCCAAGCGACTGAAAAACATTGTGCACTTTCAGACTTGTGAGCTCTGTGGTGAAAAGAAACTGCGTCATCGTCTCTGCATGAGTTGCTTCAAGAAAGGCAAATACTTCACCAAGTGAAAGTATTGTTTAAGCCAGTAGTAGACTCAGAGGACCCCTCGCCAAACCTCCAAACGAAAAAGTATTGTGATTAGCACGTCTCGATGGACGCATCTCTCTCTCTCTCTCTCTCTCTCTTTCTATCCGTGTCCGCTCCTATCTCTCGATGCCAAGCGCATGAGGATGGTGCTTATCGCCTTTCAGCAGCACAACATGGCGCATCATCATTCATTTTGCACCACACCAGCTCACACCATTTGGACCTACTGTCCCGGTTGCGTACAGTACCGTACCGCATCCAAACCGGTTCTCCAAAATGGTGTGGATACTTGGTGTGGCAGCCTGGGATTGGTTGGGCAGGGCACAAACGCCGCCATCCAAGCCCATTGGACAACAACCGTGGCAAAGTGATGGAGTTTGAGCCGTCCGTGGTGGCCTGGAAGAGCCGTGTCGCGTCCCAGGACGAAGCCTTGGTGGACGTCAAGGCCGTGACCGAAAAAGACGGCAGCAAATTGCTGTTGTTGACCACGTTGGATGGCGTGTTGGAGTACTGCACCAACGCCAAAAAGTCGATCAACCACTGGACGTTTCGAGCCAAAAGCGTCAATGCCTTGAGCGTCGGCGCGCAGAAATTACCCGCACGACAGGTTTATTTCGGTGGTCGTAGTTCGACCGGTTCGTGTCGACTGGTTTGCTGGCGCCAACGCGATCTGGATGTCGCCAAATGGCGCAATGTGCCGTTGAATGGCGAGGTCCACGAGCTCTTCGTGCACCCGCAATTTCCCGAAGAGTGCATGGTGCTCTTCAAGAACGGTGACGTTGCCTTTTACGACGAAGATCTGGTCAAAACCCACGAGTTTCGCAAATCCCAGGACCTGCAGGAACCAAGCGACGACCATGACGATGACCAACAACATCCCCCACAACACATTGAATGGGCAGCACTCACCAGCGACCAACGCAATCCACTCAAGGGCAACGTGTTCCTGGCCATGATGGTCTCGCGCAACAATGTGCAACACGTCGTGATCTATGAGATTGCTATCGGCAAACATCGTCGCAAAGGAGAAGTCTCGCTCGCCTGTGTCTGTGATCTGCGGTTGGACCATGAACAACCACCACCACCACCACAACAACAGAGCTCGCCGCGTGCCACTTGTGGTGTGTTCCATGCAGAAACACTTTCGTTTTCGGTCATTTGGTCCAATGGCCAGTGGGAAATGCTGCAGTTCACGCGTAATGCGGTGACCCATTCACTGGAACTTGCCCAGAAGAAGCAAGTTTTCGAGTTTAACCAGGCGGGTGCTTCGCCGACTGCTACTTCTGCCAGAAAGAAACGGAAACTGGACAATAAGGCTGAGATTACCAACGATCGCTTTGTAGCCAGCTCCATTGGCAACTTTTGCTACATGGTAGTGGCCAAATGCTCGGCAGCCACAGCTCTGATGGGTTGGGATGCCAAGTTTGGCGTGCAAGTGGCTCGCGGCGATGTGCTGCAAGCCCATGCCGACTCCAGTTCGTCCACGGTGCCCACGGGCAAACTGATCAAGATCGTGAGCACCTTGCATGGCGAAGCCATTGTGGCTGCGTACGAGCACGCCGTCTTCCTCATCAATGTGCGCAACAAACACTCGACGCTCGCGAGCGTGCTGGGCATCATGAAACACAGCAAACTCAAGCGCAACGACAACCTCGAGAACCAACGACTCGCGACCCAGCAGCCTCCCCACGACCCACTGATTCTGAAGAAAGACTGGCTGCAACAAGTGGCCAACATGCAAGCCGACGAGATTGATGCGGCCAAATGGCAGCAGCAAGTCTGTGATGAGGCCAGCGGAGCGAACCAGTCAATGTTGCGGGAACTCTGCGATGCCAGTGCGTCGCTTTCCGAGGAAGAGTTTGTGGGCAAGGTGAACCGCTTGGCGACCCACTTGAACAAGACCAAGTGCCCCATTCCGACTTGCTTTGTCATGGATTTGACGGCCAGATTGCTCTCTCGCACGGACGACGCGACCTGGAAAGAACCTGCTTGTTGGCAAGTCCTCAAGCTGCTGGTGCTTTCGCGGCGACTCTCAGCACGTGGCTTTCCGACGTTGCTACCGTTGTTGATGCAGCACAAGCAGTTCAAGTTGTTGCAGCTCGCCATTGAGAATCTGACCGACATTGACGAACGCAACGTGGTGCGACTGGTCAAGTTTTTGCTGCGAACCTTTGACAGTGCCAAACTGCAGCAACAGCTTCAGTCGTCTGCAGCAAACGGTTTGTCCTCTAGCGCTAGTGAACTTATGCTTTGCCGCGTGCTGGCGTTGCCAACCAACGGCGTGTTCCTGCAACGTGCGATTCGTCAGTTGAGTCTGGAAGAAGTGGGTTTGTTGTTGACGTTCTGTGCCAAGTTTTTGCTGGTTGACGCGCGCCAAGAAGAAGACAAAGACAACAGCAGCAGCAACCCCGTCGCCGCAACAACGAATGAGAGACTCTCTCTTGGTGGCCAACTGACGTCTCTGCAAATCTGTGAGTGGATCAATGGTTTGTTGGACGGTCATTTGGCCACGTTGATTCTGTCGGCCTCTCGAGACCAATGGATGGCCACGTTGTTGCAACAAATCGATGCGTTGGTGCACCAGCAAATGACCAACTGCGAGCAATTTGAGCAAGTGCAGCATGTCGTTGGCAACTTTTTGACGGGCATCAGGTTGCCCCAGTCGCATGGCATTCCAGATTACTCGATTGAGCAACTGGAACTGGCGAATTGACTTGAAATAGATAGAGACGCAAAGCTTGACAAGCAAACGTGTGCGCAGGCTTCACGCGGATTGGAAGGCGCGCGCATAGCCAGCGATTGTTTGGGGAGACCAAGATGAATGATTGAATGAATGGAAATGAGATGATTGCCCTGTTTATTGTGTGCGCTTTTGTGGAGGTGGAGACTTTCAGAAAAACAATTCCTTTGCTAGAGTGTACCACGACTGGTGAGTCCTTTTGGGTCGTCCATCGGTCCGTCAAGACGCTCTTCATCCTTCGTCCGCCAATGCCGCCGAGGACGACGAGACGGTGACTTGCGTTGCATTGGCGCTCGGCTGCAGGTTGGGGTTGTCCAGCGAAGAAGACGAAGAAGACGAGAGCGTCGTCGAGGAATTGAGTTTCTTCTTGCGCCGATGCTTGAGCACTTTGAGATACGGCGCCGTGATGGACTTTGGGATGACGTTGGATGGACTTTTTTTCTTTAGTCGGATGTAGGGCAGCGATGTGTTGTTCAAGTGGAGACTCCACTGCCGTCTCACGCCAGCGTTGTCCTGGTCGTTGTTGTTGAGCTGTTGGTGAAGCTGTTGTTGTTGTTGTTGTTGCTGTTGTTGTGGAGCCGACTGCTTGATTGGACTTGGAGTTTGTTTCACAGAGCTCGGAGCATTTCCGATGGCCCCTGCACTCCCGTGGTGCAGGGCGTTGATCGACGCATTCAGATCCAAATGGATGTCGGGAAGCTTGGTTACACTCAACTCTTCTTCTTTGAGGTCCAGTGACGGCAGCGATAGCACCGAGTCTTCCAAGTTGTTCAGCGTGGAGCAACTCAAGTCATGGTCCAAATGGCGTGTCGGTGTGGTCAGCAGCGGAAGTTTGACGCCATACAGTTGCTCCTGGTCGCTGGGATTGCCACCACCACTTCCTCGGGACTGAGGCTTTTTGCCAAACGGCGATGGAGAGTGACTGAGAACCGGACTGGCGCCCGCGCTGCAGCCAGTCAGACCCGATGAGCTCTTGGAGCCTGCTCCACCACTTGTTGTGGTTGACGTGGTGAGCCCCGAAACGACGTTGATGCCCTTTCCCAGATCCATGCCTTTGCCGAGATCCCACTCGGGCCGCGACGTCAACCGCGCCATGCTCATGCACAGCGAGTCAAAGCCATCGTACAACGTGGCTTCTTCAATGTGGTTGAACAACCCGGCACTGACTTCTTGCTGCAGCCCGTGTTTTTCCAACAGTGCTTGTTGTTTGGCGATGGTCTTCTCCTTGAGTTGCAATTGGAATTGCAGTTTTTCCATTTGAATCTCTTTTTGTTGTACCACGCTGGCAAAAAACCGTTGACGCAGCTCCAACTCCATTTTCTCCAATTCCAGTTTGCCGATGCGATACTCCATCAGCATCAACTCGCGTTTTTCTTCGTTGGTGATGTTTTTCTCAAAGGCGACCCGAAATTCTTCGGCCAAATGCTCGTTTTTCTTGATTTTGCGCGCCAACAGCGCTTTTTTGTCCTGGTTCGAGTCCAATTGCTTTTGTAACAGATCCAACAGCTTGCTTTCTTCGCGGATGCAACCATCGAGATTGCGCATCTCGGAACTTTTTGGGCGTGGCACCGAACTTCCCACCGGACGAACCACGTCTGGTGGTGCCGCAACAACAGGTTTGGCCATCATTATTGCTGCTGCGGCTGCTTCCGATTTCGCAGGCGAGGATCCAGCGCCAGATCTAGTGGGATTCGCAAGTTGCGGTTGATTGGTGTCGGCAACAGCTTGGGCAGGAGATCCTCCAGTCGCACTGATTTGTCCACCAGTCAATGACAATGAAGTAGTGCTATTCGCGGTGGAATGGCTCTCGGGTGATTGAGGTTGCTGTCCATCCTCTCCAGTCGCCGGAGATCTTGCTCTTGGCACTTGGGACTGTGTTTGGGACTGGGCCTTTTGAAGATTCACTTTATCCATCAGCGCTTGTTCTTTTTCTTCTCGGGCTTTTTCCTCGCGTTGCCGTCGTAATTCCGTCAGAATGAGCTGATGCTTGCCGATTTCCACGCTCAACGCGACGTTTTGGTTCTCCAATTCAATCAGACTTCTCCGTAGATGCAGTCGTTCCTGGAAAGAACGAATGATGCAGAGTCGCGCGTCTCGAAAGTTGGTACGCGACAACGCATGGTCCTGGTCCACCGAAGAAGCGTTGTTACTACCAGTTCGCAGTGCAACCGCTTCTAGTTGGTCCTCTTCTTCATCGTTGTTGTTGTTGTTGTTGTTATTGGTTCTCGTTTGATGGTGATGCCGCAGGAAATTGGAAGGAAGCAGCAAGGACGATGATGAAGACGCCCCCAATGAAGAAGTCGACGTCGAACCCGCGCCATCTTTGGTATGTAGACCCATGGGTCGCACGGGTGATTGGATGCCCTGGAGCTGCAGCTGGTTCTTGAGCAGCAGGATCTCGTCCTTGAGACTGGAGATGAGCGTCACGTACTCGGTGATGTGGTGGTTGACGTTGAGCACGTTTCTTGCCACGGTCGTCTTGATGTTTTTGGCGCGGTTGGCGTACTTGAGCGTGTTGACCGTCTCCTCAAAGGAGCTCGCGGCCATGCTGATGTTGGCAATCATGACAGTGCGGCAATTGCCACCCAGAGAATCCTTGAGCAATCGCGTGAGTTTCGAGTCTCGATACGGCACAAACATGCTCTTGTTGGCCTTTTCACCCAACGCATTGATGCAGTTGCCAAGTGCCAGCAACGAGCGATTGATATTGGCACCTTCAACGAGCCGCAGCCCACGGTTTTGGGTCACAGCAGCGCGTTCACTTCCGGCCAAATCCACCAGCGACAGTTTGCCATATTTCACGCTGGACACAGCGCCAGGGGTGCGTTCGTTTTGCTCAATGACGACCTGTAAAATGGCGTGGGAACGACTGGAGACCGCATTGGCCGCCGTGGCTTCCTGGGTTCGATTCTTGTTGCCCTTGCGAAGCAATTTCATGACTTCTTGTGCATTGAGTGCTTCGACTTCGGAGATTCCAGCCACCACCACACCTTTCATCGGGTCTTCTCGCTACGTTCAACGTCGCAGCATACCGTTAGCATCTCTTTTGAGGTGAACCAGCGTTGTTGCCAGGCAGTGCTACCATACCAGATCCAGTGGTTCACTGGTCTGAAACGCGAGTAAATCACGAATGTTCTCGTTGTAGATCTCCAGAAACGACACCGAGACACGATAGGTGACGCAAGCCTGGGGATCGGCATGCGCCTGGTTGATCTTCTCAAAGAGATCCTGTGCGATGGCGCCATCTCCGTCAGCGATCGCATGGGTAGTTCCTCGCATCGCATGGTTGCAAGCACCAGGGTTACGTACATCGAGTGTGAGTGCCATGATACCAGGTTCATCGGGCGTGCCCAGCATGGTGTAAGTCTTGCCGGCACCCGTGCAGCCATACGCAAACACGGTTGCATTGAAGCCGTTGAGAACGCCATGGATCAGAAACTTGGTGGTGTTGCAGTACACCGTGTCCTGTCCGTCTTCCGGGGTAAACACGTAGTCAAATGCATAGCGTTTCTCTCGTGTGCGATGGCTCATCTTGCGGATCGGATCGCGTTGACTGGTTTGGTCCAACACGACAATCACTTTGTTGTCGAGTACTTTGACGATTTCACCATTGTCTCGATCATGGCCCAAGTGCGGACGAAGTCGCACGGCCACGAGAATGTTGGATTGACCGGCCCACATGGCCTTTTTGAACGAGTCCGTGTCTTCTTCCGACTCGTAGATGGTCGAAGACGTCGCCACGGGTTGCTTGCTGACGATGCGCCAGACACCCATGAGCCATCCCGACAGACAGACAGAGAAGACGAAGACCTGGGTTGGTGCAAAGTGCTCTGCTTACCCTTTTGCTTTGACTTGTGGCAGCGAGCGCGTGCTCTCGACTTCAGTGAGGAACGCCATGCGCTTCTTGCTGTCTTCTCTGGTGACGAGTGGATTGGCATTGGCAAGTCCTGCCGCCAATGGGTCCTGGTTCATCTCAATGCGTGCATGACTCGAGATGGGCCGCGTAGCAGCAGAAGTCGAGGAGGAAGAGGCAGCCACCACGCTGCTGTCAAGAGACGGTCGCGAGAGGATCATGACGAGTGCAACCCCAACACCATGGGCAAACGCACCCTCAACCGACCCTCACTGCGAACTCCGACCACAGCATGCAACGAGCCACTCCCGGGCAAGTGACAGCCAAATGCGCGCTGATGGCGACAACCCCTGACACCCACGCCACCACGCGACCACGCTGTAAGAATAGACCACGCGCTCCAAACCCACCAACATTGGTGCGGTGCCTGCCTATTCATAGTCGCCAGGGGGAAGCCCCATTCTTCTTGGCGTCATCAAGCGCATCCACACCCCCCCACCGAAGTTGAAGTCGGTGGATCGGGGGGGGGGGGGGACTTATGGCATATAGCCACCTTATTCTCGGATGCATTGGGTGGGCTGCTATGAACGCGCTTCAAGAGTTGTCCCCATACGCGCCACTCTTGTGCATAACGACAAAGGTGCGTGTGGTTTCCAGTGGACTTTTGTGCGAGATGCAGACACCTCGATGCGTGCCGACCAGGTGCTTCCAGTTGAGCCGAAGCCGTCGGGGTAACAGAAACAACCAGACGTCTTTGATTTGAACAGCATTTGAATCTCTGTCGCCGATGATGCCGATGGATTGCCACACACGAAAAAATGATGTTTTGTCAATGCTGAGCTTCCTACCGAATCAGTCAGGAAAACTCTTCGAGGTAAACCACCAGGCGATCAAACAGATCCCAAGTCTTGAAGTCGTCAATCAGTTTTGAATCACAGGGTCGCTGCAGTTGTGGATGCCCCCCCCCCCTTCATCGCTTTCTTGTGGCGCGATGGTGGGCTGCGTCAGCCATTGGTTGTCTTCTTCTCGTCCACCAAAGGGACGGCCGCAATAGCTGATGGCACCGATAACTCCCCCCCCCACCAAGAACCAACAGCACTGCTCTTTGCTCTTCTTAATGAACGGCCATGCCATACTCACCAGATGGACCAGAGAAGCTGATCAAGCTGGCAAATTGGTTCTGGACCAAACGCAGACGCCATCACTCGATCAGCATCAAGACATTGCTAGTCTTGTCAAGAGACTCTTCCGGTTCTTTGGATCAAATCGGCCTGGGAGCGCTAGGTTCTCAGGCGGGGGGAAGGGAGGGTGTTTCTGCAATAGATCAAGCGTCAGCCTCGATCACTGCGCAGATGGGGATCGAAGACACTGCATGCAGTTGCTTCTGGTGCTTGAACCTTACTGGGGCCACCAATGGGCCCAAGACCATCATCACCTTTTTGATTCACTCTAATTGATCTCGCACGAGCTCCACTCGTTCTTGACGGACTGACTCCATGACGTTGGGACTCACCACGCCATACTCGACGGCCGAAGCATCGCAAAGCGGACCTGGTGTCGGGATACTTGCGGGAGTTCTCGCGGGGAGGCTGCATATCATGTCAGATCGCCCTGTCCCACTCTTCTTCGAGCATGCTCCCTGGGGAAGGAGCTACCTTGTTTCATGTACACCTCCTGCCACCTTACTTCAGGATACTACCAATTTTGACGTTCTCACACATAAAACTCGCCAGCTTCATCGACCTGTGCCACAGACTGATCAATTGATGAGCCCATGTGTCTTGCCACCAACCAACACATGTGGCGCCAACTCATCGAGCCGCTTACTGTAGTGGGATGCGATCAAGCAGGTGGGACTTGGGCTGTCCGTTCTTTGAACCCAATGCATTGCATTGCCGGTACCTAATGGTGCCACGGTTTACGAGCGGCGTCATGCAGCAGGATAGAAACGATGTCGTACAGTAAACGATGACAGTACCTACTTTGTCAAAAAGGTCTGTTCCCGCTACGATGGATTGCCAACAGGAGAGAGGATTGATTGCTGGCAAAGCAATTGGATCCAGAGATACGTTCTCCTGACTGATCTCCTCTGCGAGAAGCTCATGGCTCGTGGGCTCGTTTTCACTTGGAACTGCTCCCGGCGCTACAAAGAAGGCAATGAAACGAGATGACTGTGAGACGTCGCACGTGGATGCTGTGTGGCCGTTAACCATCAGGCCATCAGCGAAACTCAAGGGAAATGCACCGTATATTACGGTGCTGTGCATACAGTAACCAGCAACAGATGAGCGATCTGATGGATTCAGTTCGGTTCAGAAAGCAAATCAAATCCTGTGGGCCGAAGAGAAAGGTGAAGCCACATGGAAACGAAACCAGCAGCTTCCTTTACGAGAACTGGCGTCGCGCGCAACTTGAAGCGCCAAATCTTGACGTCATTGGATGAATCACCAATGCGTAGACGCTGACTGGGCAGCAAATTGGGACTAGCCCCAATGCCAACATCAAGTCGTGCAAGGTACGGTACAAATAGGTATTGGTGCGAACTCAACTCCAAAGAAGTCCAAAAGCTTTCTTTCTCTCTCAAGGTTCTGCTTTTCGGCGAAACCGTTCAGTTCAGTTCAAGGTGGGATGCTACCTAACAAAGTGGGATCCATCTACCGTATTATTTGGCTGGTGGTCATGATGGTGGGCGTGTGAACATTCTTTGCCCACCTAAACGTGATGGTTGATGTTTGCTGGCAGCCCATCGTGACAAAAACCGGTACATACTGTACAGATCCAGTTGGGTTTTTCACTTGGTCCCATCCGCCTTTCTATTCGCCAGTCAAGAGGCGGGCAAGGTTCCAAGGTCACGGCAACTTGTTGAGCTGTGAGCTGTTGGACGAATCTGACTCATAAGGTCGTGGGTGCATGCCACATTGCTCGCCCTATCACAACGTGTCCTGGCCTGCTGGCCAACGGGAAAGCCTAAGACTTGTCCAGTGTCCAGCCTAACGAGTGTGGTGCGTGACACTGGTTCTGGGTCCACATGGTAACGCGGCACAGGAGTCCTGTCCTGCTGGTGCGTAGTCACAACTGCGACATCAAGCTCTTTGATGACCATAAAGTGGCTTTTTTATCACGACCCTATCAAAATCAATCAGATCAACGTTCCAGGTGCTACAGATCTCACCCAGATTAGACAGATTCACGCCTTTGGAATTAGAATCCAGCTGGCGTCAGCCACACACAACAGCTTGAGCAAAATCGGCAGGTGCGTTAAGATGCACTGTATCTATGAGTGTAACTGATGCTGTTTCTCCCATCCGTCCAACTGACAGACAAAAATTGCCTTGTCTGTTGGAGGGGCCAGGCTTGATATTTGCATGACCTCGACAGCTGAACACAAACCATCCCAAAGGGCCACAAAGGTCAACTGCCAAGCGAATGGACCAATCAGGTTCATCCGGTTCACGCGGTCCGGTTCACCACCCACAGACAGTCTCACAGAGAGAGGGAGAACCGGAACACGGGCTTGATACTTGCTTGTCGCACGCTTGTGCTCCAGATGTCACGAGTGCTGTGACTGGTGTCGCGGGGTAGGGTGACGGTGCTGCGAAGGGGCCTCCTTGGGCGACAAGGGAAAGAATGGAGCGAAAAGGAAAGGAGTCCCGTTCTAGAGGCCTTTCTCTTGGGCTGCTTTGTTCGGTCGGGGTTGGTTTGGTCCATCACTGGTTATCACTCGCACATGGCTCTGCTTTTCCAAGCCATCAATCATCCACGTTGCTCCAAGGTGATTCCAGTCGAGGAGGGTTGCGGGTTGCCGTCATTGCTGGACGGTCCCCTTGCCCGCGCATCAGCTGTCATCCTTCATATCTGGGCTTTTCTCCCTAGTCAGTCAGGCCAGTGACACAGAAAACCTCAAACAAAAACCCAAAAGTTTCAGGAGGCCCAAGCCATCACCGAACTGTACCGTAGGCACATTTCCCCCCGAGCACACTAGACAGGAGGAAGACAGCGTAGGCAAGACACGCCCAAACTCCAAAAAGCAAAGCGTGAAAGCCATCACTGGCGCAGTAATCAAAAGGCCAATTGCCCAGTGCACAGGAAAACCCGAGAGAAAAGAAAAGCTCACGACGCCCTCGACAAGGAGAGAAGAGGCGACCAACAGGCAAAGCGAGCAAGTGCAGCAGCAGCAGCAGCAGCAGAAGAAGAAGAACTTGAGCCACAAGGGAAATCCCCACTCAAAGGACAACTTCCCTGCAACCACCACAGCCACTTCCTTTTCCCCCACCAGCAGCCCACAGCCAAAAAGCCAAACAGCATCGTCCATGGAGGGATTATTTGCATGTGTGACGTCGTGCATCGGTGGCAAGAACGAACGCTATGCGGTGCGCGTGCACCCGATCCAACGCCGCGTGTACTTTGTGTACAAGAGTCTGAATGATTTCCAAGACTTGTGGAACCAGTTGCGCGCCATCATGAAGCAGGAGAACCACAACAACCAATGCGACCACATTAATCCAGCTGCAGCAGATCAAGAGAAGAGCTTTGACGACTGGTTGCGCATTTTCGTCCACGATTTGTCGTTGCATGACCTCAATTCAAAATTCCAAAGCGAACAGAAAGAAACCACCAGTCTGCTCAACTCGTTTTTGCAACTGCTGGTGCGACGCATCGCTAAAGTCTCGACCTCGTGCAATGCGATGCCCAAGGCCACGACTTCGCAGTTGAGCCAACGCGTGCTCGCTCTGGTCAAGGACTTTCTGGAGTGTTCCCAGAGCCAGCCACAAGTGGCTGTGCAATTGACCGCAATTCGCATGAAAAAGCGTCAGTTTGGCGAGATCACCAGCACTGGCAACCAGGAACAGCCCGAAGACGAGGACTTGCCGTGCTCGATGCCTGTGTTCCCCATCCGTTGCAGTTCCAAGAACCTCCAAATCAATGTGAACAAGACGCGTCGACTCAGCACTGTGGACGAAGACCTGGAGATTACGGTCAAATCCCCCAAGCCCGTGCAGTTTCCGCTGGCGCTTCCCCATGTGCATGCCAGCAACGGTCCGTCCAGACGCCGGGTCTTTGCGGAAGTCAACTTTGACATCATTTAAAAAAGAGAGCAGAAGTGAAAGAGGTGGTGGGCTAGCATAGTAGTTTTTAAGGTATTTATTTCAACTCAGACAGAATCCATCGTAAAGCTTCAGGTCGCGTCAAAAAAGTCGTTTTTTATTTGAGATTCTTTGTCATTTGTGTCAAACAAAAGCCAGGACAAGAAAAGAGAGATGCTTCTTGGGTTCAGTGATCACTTTGGTGCCTTCTATCCGATTCCTTGATGTGCCATCAACCGTGCATCACACAGTTCATCCTTACTTTTACAGACTTGTCATCTGAAACCAAGAAAGCAATCCATTCGTTCGTTACCTATCCAAATCCAATCGAGGCTATCACTATCATAAGTTACACCAAACCAATTGTGCTTGTTCGTTTTTGGCTAACCTTCTCCTGACACTCTTCATCATCCATCTGTATATGGCTGGGCATCATCATGTGTCACGTGCTTGGAGACCAGCGGGAAGCATCTGCTTCTCCAAACCAGCTGCATCCGAGGTTTCCATCAAATGTCCCAGACCAGACCGTCTCCATGTGCATTCTGTGATGCTGGGTTGCAACAAGCTGTTGCCAGCCATCCTGTTAGGTCACACAACCACTTGCATCAGATGTTGAGCACCATCGGTTGCAGATTGTTGCCATGGAGAGGCAGCGAATCAGATCAGAAATCCGGATCTCATAAGCTTCGAAAATGCTCACGTTCACCCAAGCACCATGAATGATACGCCAACACCAAGACGCACTGGTCATCATCCACATATTTCTCCTCTCTCTCCAACGAGAGCCAGCGCTTCAATGAAGCCAAAAGCCACGGCTCCAGGAAGCCGCGGCTTGTCACAAACACCTCCTGAACAACCACATAATCTTGTCCTGACTTGCGTGATCGTAGCTCTCTCTTGTTGGATTGCTCTCTTCGTGGAGAGTAGAGCAAAGGACCATCATCACCATTTGTTCCACGTCTTCATCCACTTCAATGCTCCGTTGCTTTCCATCACATTTGTTTCGTCTCATCTAGGTCCATCCATTGCTTCCATCCAGCGAGCTGGTACCGATCCAAGAAAGAATTGAACGAGGCCAAGCCGTTTAGCTCCATCCCACGCTCTCTTGATCTAATTCTCTTGGTTTTCGTCCTTTCCGACGCGTCGTTTGGCTCAGATGGAGCGAAAGGAGCAAAGAGCCAAATCCATGAGATCTTCAAACACCATGGCCATAAACCAAGCCAAACAGGAGCCGAATCAGAGCAGAACCGACCACAAAACGTTTGAGCAATCACCAACTTGCGCGATCTTTGACGCCGACAGTTTCGTTTAGATCTGATTTGAGTTGACTGGCTGAATGACTTGGGCGAATGGCTTGTTTTCTTCTTCGCCCCACTTTCCGACGGAGTTTGGCACACACTCCCAGTTTTCCCTTCCCTTCCGACCCATCTTCCCTCGGTTCACATCATCTTCATCATCACTTCATCGTCATCTCTTCGTTGACTGCTCCAGTACAAGAAGGTCCATGAAACCGGTTTTTGTACGGTACACCAGTCATTGCGCCCCCCCCCCCCTTCTTCACTCTTCCCCCCTCCTCCTCGCACTCTCATGCTTCAAGTAACCCGACAGGATCTTGGACAACAACTCTCTGACAGATGCCAGTTGAGGCCTCCAACGCTTCTCCATCGTGAAGGTATGCTTCAAGCACTTTCCCTTTCGTTCGCAATCTTCTCCTTCAACTTTCACCCACATGATTCCATCGTTCTTCATTGCATTCGTCTTCGTCTTCATCTTCTTTGTCGTTCTCGTCTTCCAGTTCCACCACTTTCGTCTTCCGTTTCACATCGGATTGTTCCAATCCCTTCTCTTTCACCTCCCCATGCATGCCTCTTGCACCATGTCTTCATTCTTCCTTCCTCCCCCTCTCCTCGCGCCATCCATTGATCGTTTTTTTTCGAATTCTACTTACAATACAAGTTACGATCGATGACTGGCGGAATGGGTCGAATCTCTGTGCCTAATTCCTGTTCGATCCGATAGAGGTTGAAGCGATCATCATATGTGATCATGTTGATCGCCAGACCCAAATGACCATATCGACCCGAACGACCAATGCGATGCAAATATGTCTCCGAGTTTTTGGGGAAATCAAAGTTGATGACCACGTTGACCGTCTGGATATCAATACCACGAGTAAACAAATCCGAACACACTAAATGACGTGTGGCGCCATTGCGGAATTCATGAAACACACGATTACGATGCGCTTGTTGCATTTTGGCGTGGATGTAAAAGCACGAATACCCCAGTTCCGTCACTTTCTTGGCCAACAATTCCACTCGGTTCACCGAGTTGCAGAAAATGATCGACTGGTTGATGTCAAGTTTGGAAAACAACGTGTTGAGGCAATGAACTTTTTGACGTTCTTCGACAAACGCGTAAAACTGAGAGACACCCTTGAGCGTCAATTCATCCATGAGATTGATCTCGTACGGGTTTTCGATAAACTTGTCCTTGAACGCCTTGACGGTCACAGGAAACGTGGCAGAAAACAGACAGATTTGACGGTTTTTGGCCGTGTGATTAATCAATTGTTCCAGCAGTGGCTGGAATTCGGGCGACAGCAGCTTATCAGCTTCGTCCATGATGACAGTTGACGTTCTGCTGAGATCCGCGACGCCCTTGTTGGCTAAATCCATGACGCGTCCAGGTGTGCCGACCAGAATGTGCACCGTGTTGTACAGACGCATGATATCATCTTTGAGACTTGTGCCACCCGTGGTGACCATACACTCGACGCCCATGTGCTTGCCGATTTCTTTGACAATGGCCGAAGTCTGCAGCGCCAATTCTCTTGTGGGTACGAGGATCAGTACTTGAATAAAATTCTTGGAAGTATCCGTTTTCTCTAAGCACGGAATGATAAAGGCAGCGGTCTTGCCAGTGCCGTTTTTGGCGCGCGCCATGACGTTTCTGCCTGCTAAAATGATTGGCACGGCTTCTTCCTGCACGGGGGACGGTCGCTCAAAGCCCTTTTCAAAAATGCCCATCAACAATTCTCGTTTCAAAAAGTAATCTTCAAATTCATTGCCTTTCACGTTGGTCACATCTTCCGTTTGAATCCGCGTGTCTTTTTCCGGTCGCTTCAGTTGTTGTTTCCACGAGTCTTCTTCATACGCGGACGAAGCAGCAGCAGCAGCAGCAGCAGCGGAACCTGTTGCTGCTGTGGATGCGTGTGCTGATGATGGAGCCGGAGGTGCTTGTGGTGCTCGCTTCATTTGTTCCGCCATTGGAAAAGAATTGACTAATTGAGGGAAAGGTTGCTTGTTTTGCTTTTGCTGAGTTGCTTTGCTCTGGTTCGGGTCTGTTGCGAGTCCGAGAAAAAAAAAAATGACTCGAGAAGAAACAGACTGACCGACACGTCGACTTGCGCTCTGTTGGCTTTTGCTTTGGTTGCTTGTTGCTTTTCCCGTTCCAATCAAGAAAGAACTTGTGAGTTGCTTCCTGCTTTTTGCTGACGGGGGAAGTTGGTCGCTTTTGGGGGGCTTCTGTTTGGCTCTCTGTGTGGGGCTCCTTTTGGTTTGGCTGTAGCAAGGGGCTGGTCTCGATGTGCACGAAAGTGGGGGGAGATCGCTCGATTCAAAAACACCGTGCAAACAAAACTATCCAATCACCGGAAGGAGTTTCATGGGGGTAGGTCCAGGGGGTTCTTGTCCCTTGTCGTCCCGAAAAATGCCAGGACAATACTCCCCTTGATTGGGCACTTCACCACCATTGAAAAGCTAATCTGTTGCTGTATGAGGGGAGGGAGGGCGTTCGCCAACAACCGACAAGTGCAGAATTCCACCCCGATAGTGGACAAGGCATTTTATCCAATTGTGGCAAGAAGATTTAGATTCAGAGGTTTACTCGCTGGCATCTACAGGGTTCAGCAAATGGCTCATGCGCACCGAGAACTGTTTCACATGATCGCACGACCGCAATGCCCATTCCATGGCTTCTTTGACGTCTACTTTGTATAGAGAACTCACATCCACATCCTCGTCACTCTCTTCACACTTATCTAACACACCCAGTACATGTTTGTCTTGGGCTCTACAAAATCGTCGCTTGAATGCTGTGATGACACCAGCGTCCAGTGGTTGCAAAGCACGGGTAGTCTTCTTTGGTAGTTTCTGAATCGGAACGTTCGTCAACTCCACATCCTCCATGTTGTGAGTGGACACATTGTCCATCTTTGGTGTGTTGATGGTGTGGTCAGATGCAATTCCCAGGTTTATAAGTTTATAGGTGTCCACTATTGGGGTGGAATTCTGTACCATCTAGTGCATTAATATTGTCTCTAAGGGGGTCTAGGGGTACTCAAGTTGCCATTTTATGCACAAGTTGAGCGGACGATTTATCCTAAACCAGTACGTCCGTCCACCAGTGCACGCTAATAGAAAGATCGCGGTCGTCTCTAAAGGGAACTCTGCATTTTTTTTCATTTCTGATAAAAATATACATCAATATATAGAATCTATAAAATATGGAAATCCAATTGAGAAATAAAAATGATCGGCCGAGTACACAGAATTATTCATCTCGAAAGTGACCTATGCTATACTGGTTCTACTTTCAACAAATTGTCATGGCGTTGGCAAGGACACAAATGTAACTTTAGACGTTGGTGTGAAGGCAAGCATACGTCTATGTCAATTTTTCCATAATTTCAAACGCATGGAATCGATAAATTCAAGATCACTCTCACGAAGGAGTATGAGGTTGTCGAACAACAGCATCTTCAAGCATACGAACATCTCTGGATTGCAAAATTTTGATAATCAGCAGTGAATAAGAATTAATGCATTTACGATAGATTATCTGCGTAAGAAGGATTATCGAGCAAATAATAAAGACAGCATTAGAGCCTACAATAAGGAATACTAGAAGGCAAATAAGAAACGATGGGAATTTCTAAAGAGCGACTAGCAACGCGATACAATTGCGAATGCGGTGGCAAGTATTCTGCTGCAAATCGCCATGTTCACGATCGTTCGCTGAAACACAAGCGGTGACTGGAAAGCAGAGTGCTAAGACGGTGACTTTTTTGTGTCCCTGGCAAAAAAGAGGAGGTTTGGAGATATAGATAATAACACTGGGTAGATAGTCATGGCGATATGATACGCGCTAAGCGTCAATTGCAAAACGACACATGAACAACATGAAGATAATTACATCGTACTTATATTATGTCAAAGATATTTCAGAAATGTTTGATAAATATAGCAACGATGGAGATCGATTATGTTGATGATGAAACAATTGACGCTGTTGCCAAAAGGCGTAACAGCTTTAGTGTGGGCTACACTAATGTATACTACCGTATACTACACATGCATGTAAGTACGAAATGAAACGGACACATGTGATGGCATCGGGAAGTGTTGCGAATGTAACACCAAGATGAAGGAACATCAAGGTGGTGTGGATGCCATTAGATCCTCCCCCACTTGAGGTGAGATTCACATCTCAAGCGACTCTGAACGATTCGTTTAACGATCAGTTTGAAATCGCAAGATATCGGTCTTGCGTACGCGTGACACTTGTGGCCGTTGCGAACTCGCGCGTGCGATTTTACGTAGCGTCGCATGGGAACCTTTCCCACGGAAGAACTTGCATTGACTGTCAACATCAACGATTTCATCGACCACTTTTCAACAATGGTCGTCACACGCAGCACGCGCAGCAACGCGAAGAAGTGTGACGAAGTGGATATTTTCCTAAAAGGATAATAAGTATCTGATATGTTATACAAACAACCGAACAGTCTCATGAGATGTCAGGAAACTCAGAACTGAACAATAGGACATAGGTATGCTATGCCTATTTCAGTTCAAGACTGATGAGATAAGTATCGAGTGAAAAGAGCCAACAAGAAAAGAAGTCGGGAAGAGAAGTCCAAGACATATGCATCTGACTACTCAGTGGAATTCAAGAAGCATGTGATGTATGAACGCGTATGTATGAACAGAAGACAAGAGCTCAAGAGAAGAATGAATCAATGACTCCATCAAGCAAGTTCAGTGATCAAAAAGGAGTTTATTGCTGACTTGTGTGGTATAAAACAAAAAAAGTGGGTAATGACAATCATGATGGAGTTGCATCTCATTCTACAGTTTCTTTCAAGTGCTTTGCGTTGGTGTATTGATCCAAGTGTATTACAAGTTCATATACAATATGGAATCAAACGTGGCGACCATCAAAAGAAGACGTGGACTTGTGAAAAAGTCAGTGTTGTTGAGCACCACATGTGCAGGTACACCTAAGAAATCCAAAAAAAGCGTTGGATGCCAACTGTGATGTTGGTCGTCCAGTGAAAATGGAGTCTTGTCCATGGAGTTCTTCCCGTCATGTTGATTTGATTGTTTTACCGCCTGGCGATTGTGCCAAATGCTGTTGGTCAAAGCTTTGTTGTGAGAAGAACACGCGTGAGATGAACTCAAATGGTGGAACATTGGTTCAAGATCCAAAACGATACCACCACTTCAGTGCTGAAGAACAAACCATGGTCAAGCGCAATCTCAATAGAAAGCGAAAGAAAGAGAAACGCAAGACGAAACAGGCGCTGCGATCCCTCCAACGGACATGCAACAACAACAGCAACAACAACAGCAACAACAACAGCAACAACAAGAACAAGAACCGAATAGAAGTGATTTAGAGTGGACATACATTGGATGGCTGAAGAGAAACAACAAGCCAAGATGATGATGGTGCGATGGCGCGATGACAAGTTGTGACCAAACAAGCATTTATGGTCGACCCAAGAAGACTTCCAATGCTTGGAAACAGAGTGCCAAGTGTTCTTGGTGTTCCTGGTGTTCCGGAATTCAGATGAACGTTCCGCAGTCTTGGGGCCCAAGTATCCCCAATATTCCTATATGAACGTTCCGCAGCTCTGGAGTACAAGCCATCAAGAGAGTATGAAGGCAAATGAACGTTGCTCGACTTTATGGTATCAGTCCCCATTATGATTCATTGCGAGTGGACAGACTTGAAGTATCAGTACATACCATCGCCACAATTCGGG